>JAOTOM010004678.1:47500-265000 GCA_034440615.1 Ashinkailepas kermadecensis | reverse complement strand
ACTCGATCACGCCGCGTGGAGGGTGACCACTTGTCGCACGCCAGCAATACCAGCACGGCGACTTACGTCGGCGTGGCATTGTGAAGGATCTGACCTGACGTCACTTGTCAGATGTCTGGCTGTGCCGGCGGTCCCTGACCTAATGTCACTAGTCCGATATTTGGCGGCGCCGACGGCCCTCAGACCAGTCAGATATTTGGCGGCGCCGACGGCCTCTGACCTGACGTCACCAGTCAGATGTCTGGCTGTGCCGGCGGTCCCTGACCTGACGTCACCAGTCAGATGTCTGGCGGCCCCGACGGCCTCTGACCTGACGTCACCATTCAGATGTCTGGCTGTGCCGGCGGTCCCTGACCTAATGTCACCAATCGGATGTATGGCGGCGCCGACACACCTGGCGGCGCACAGCTGGCACGTTGGCCACCCTCCGACAAGTTGCGGCCGCCCTACCGTGGCTCCACCGGTGCCATGCCAACGTTACGCCATCGTTTACGGTAACGATCCATCAGAAACTCTTCTCACGGATCAGCCGCGACAATAGAAGAGGCGCGACCTCGGGTCCGCCGCTTTAGACTACACATAAACCAATGAATTGGATGCCGCACAACGCGAAAGAGAAAGTGCGTTGACGAATTAAAAAATGCATGGCCACGGCGCCTGGAGGCGACGGTGACGTGTCAGCTGGGCTGTTAAGTGTTTCATTAGCCGACGAGGTAGTGTGCGCTGATCAGATGCAGATTCGCCAGCCGCCGGGCGGCGCGTCCATCCGTCAGCAGCACTGCTCGCCGGCCGCCCACCGGTCGGAACATACACACTGATGTAAGCCGGCACTGGCGCCACATTCCGGCCCGGGTTCGTGACGGGTGGCGGCGGCGATGCTCCGATAAACGGGAGGGGCGCGGTCGGCCACGTGCCGTGCATCGGAAGCAAGGCCGGTCTGGCTTCCCGAGTGCCATGTACGACATGTTAGCACTGACATCCGCACAAATTAGTGCAATTTTTAACGAGAACCAGCATGATATGCATGTTCATATGACAGGAAAAGGAAGCTACACAGGGAACACGATACACGACCCAACGTTCCGCTTTTTTACTTCATCAAGGGCCGAGGGGGAAGCAATAATATATGTCATTGACTTGATGACATATTGTATTACTTCACCGTCGGGGAACTATTACGTTGTGAAACAAGAGAACATCAAAACAAAGAGAAAAACAACGGAGTTGCCGCCTCCAAACATGAAAAATAATAACAAAACAAATTACACGTTTCAACAATAAACTAAGCAGCTTTCAGCTTGCACATACCACTGGATTATTACTGCCGGTAACCTAATCCAGCGCTCACTACAAAAGCGTGACAGGACCGCCTACGGCCCGAACATCTCAGCATGTCGCAATAGTTTCAGTCTCAGTACGTCTCTGAAATATAATTCCGGCCGCCAGCCTGTTCTTACCGCTTGCGAATTCAAAGATGCTTGCAATGAAGAACGTCATAGCGTCTTGCAGTGTACCACTGATTGCAATGAAGAACGTTACAGCGTCTTGCAGTGTACCACTGATTGCAATGAAGAACGTCATAGCGTCTTGCGGTGTGCCATTATTTGCAATTAAGAACGTCATAGCGTCTTGCAGTGTGCCACTGATTGCCTGATACTGTTTGCGATGGGTATTTTGAGATGAAGCGATGACTTCATAACAAACTGAAACATACCTAGTTCCTAGTTTCAGATAACTACGCGAGGTTCCAATACTGCACTCAGCTACGCCTGGGACATATGTAAGTGGTAGCATCCTAATATAAACAACCAACACCACAAGTGTAACCAATAATGCATCCGGGTGGTGGTGGATGGGCGCTACATAACCAGTAGCAGTTGATGCGCCCCTAAGCCCAAGAAATCAATCAACCGGGTGGTGGTGGTGGTTGGGGGGGAGAGAATCACTCCTCAAAAGGTTGTGATTACGAGCAGAATTGTGGCATCTAACTCCTCCGTTGTATAGCAATGATGTAGTTATAAAAACGCTTCTGAAGCTTTGATGCACTGACACCCGAGGAATTATTGCAAACTCATAGATTACCCTCCCCCATGGACGAAAACCTTTTGCCTTCCCACCAACATACGGCTTCCCTGTCTTCTGGATCCACCCCTGACTGCGACTAAGACCTCAAGGCGGCTTGTGAGCTCGCAGCTGTGTGAGGTGGAGTGCGCACAGCTCCGGGCTGGACGGAGGCTGAAGTGGACACGTCACCAGTCCTGTGACGTCACCAGTCCGTCCAGGGACGGCACACCGACTGCTTTGTCCCAGCGCCACACCGTCTCGCCGACCCGGAAACTGGCGGCAGCAGTGTTTGTCCCGAATTCCTCTGTTTGGCCAGCATGTCGAGCTAAGCGTGCACGATTTGCACAGCGTGAACAATGGGCTCGATTTGTGTCCAGTCATGACACGTTATTCCCAAGATGGCATTGGCGCTGGCTCCATGGCGCGGACGCACTGCAGCACGTCCGCCAGACCAGCGGGTCAGTGGCGGCTGCCTCCCCGGTCTGACTGGCCGTCGGTCACCCCACACATCCGCCAGACCAGAGGGTCAGTGGCGGCTGCCTCCCCGGTCACCCCACACATCCGCCAGACCAGCGGGTCAGTGGCGGCTGCCTCCCCGGTCACCCCACACATCCGCCAGACCAGCGGGTCAGTGGCGGCTGCCTCCCCGGTCTGGCCGGCCGTCGGTCACCCCACACATCCGCCAGACCAGAGGGTCAGTGGCGGCTGCCTCCCCGGTCTGACCGGCCGTCGGTCACCCCACACATCCGCCAGACCAGAGGGTCAGTGGCGGCTGCCTCCCCGGTCTGGCCGGCCGTCGGTCACCCCACATCCGCCAGACCAGAGGGTCAGTGGCGGCTGCCTCCCGGTCTGGCCGGCCGTCGGTCACCCCACACATCCGCCAGACCAGAGGGTCAGTGGCGGCTGACTCCCCGGTCACCCCACACATCCGCCAGACCAGAGGGTCAGTGGCGGCTGCCTCCCCGGTCTGGCCGGCCGTCGGTCACCCCACACATCCGCCAGACCAGAGGGTCAGTGGCGGCTGCCTCCCCGGTCTGGCCGGCCGTCGGTCACCCCACACATCCGCCAGACCAGAGGGTCAGTGGCGGCTGCCTCCCCCGGTCTGGCCGGCCGTCGGTCACCCCACACATCCGCCAGACCAGAGGGTCAGTGGCGGCTGCCTCCCCGGTCTGACCGGCCGTCGGTCACCCCACACATCCGCCAGACCAGAGGGCTCTGGTCAGCAGCGGCCGGAGCCAGCGACCTGTGGCTGCCTCTCCGGCCTTATCAGCCGTCGGTCACCCCACACTGTTGCCAGGGGTACCGTGACGATCCTCTCCGCTCCGAGGATTGAGGAGCCGTGACGATCCTCTCCGCTCCGAGGCTCGAGGAGCCGTGACGAGCCTCTCCGCCCGAGGCTCGAGGAGCCGTGACGATCCTCTCCGCCCGAGGCTCGAGAGCCGTGACGATCCTCTCCGCTCCGAGGCTCGAGGAGCCGTGACGAGCCTCTCCGCCCGATCCTCGAGGAGCCGTGACGATCCTCTCCGCCCGAGGCTCGAGGAGCCGTGACGATCCTCTCCGCTCCGAGGCTCGAGGAGCCGTGACGATCCTCTCCGCTCCGAGGCTCGAGGAGCCGTGACGAGCCTCTCCGCCCGATCCTCGAGGAGCCGTGACGAGCCTCTCCGCCCGAGACTCGAGGACCGTGACGATCATCTCCGCCCGATCCTCGAGGAGCCGTGACGAGCCTCTCCGCCCGATCCTCGAGGAGCCGTGACGAGCCTCTCCGCCCGAGGCTCGAGGAGCCGTGACGATCCTCTCCGCCCGAGGCTCGAGGACCGCGACGAGCCTCTCCGCACGATCCTCAAGGAGCCGTGACGAGCCTCTCCGCCCGAGGCTCGAGAGCCGTGACGATCCTCTCCGCTCCGAGGCTCGAGGAGCCGTGACGAGCCTCTCCGCCCGATCCTCGAGGAGCCGTGACGAGCCTCTCCGCCCGAGGCTCGAGGAGCCGTGACGAGCCTCTCCGCCCGAGGCTCGAGGAGCCGCGACGAGCCTCTCCGCCCGATGCTCGGGTCGCACGTGCTGATACAGCCCCGCTGCTGTTGTGCAGAGCAGCGGCCAGTTACCAGCCGCTGGCTGCGCAGCCCGCATGTCTCACAATGTCGCAGCAGTCTCGCGATCGGTGCGGCCGCGCTCCCTCAGAAGCAACTTAGCCGGCGTTGGCCGGAGCGGTAGCAGATCGCCGGCACACGAGGAGAGATATCCGGCCATCGGACGACAGCGATAACAAAACAGCGATAACAAAACCATCCGCCGACCGAGATCCGCCTCCGTGAGCGACTCGATGTCACTTCGAACACGGGGGCCGGGCAGACGTGGCCGACCCTGAGCGGGCAGATAGCCGTGCAGCAGCATGTAAGTCCAATTCCGCAACCATTGCCACGGCCGCGCTTCGTCTCCATGAGAGCCCGCTGAGGCTCCATGAGAGCCCGCTTCGTCTCCATGAGAGCCCGCTGAGGCTCCATGAGAGCCCGCTGAGGCTCCATGAGAGCCCGCTGGGGCTCCTTGAGAGCCCGCTTCGTCTCCATAAGAGCCCACTGAGGCTCCATGAGAGTCCGCTGAGGCCGCGCTTCGTCTCCATGAGAGCCCGCTGAGGCCACATAGACACCTCGATCTTGCCACCTGTCCACTCTTCCCTCATAGGTGGCGGAACAAGAGACACTAACGCAATAAATCAATTTAATATTGACCGAATGGCATGGACTGTAAGTTAGTTATTAGGGCTTTAGGGCGCATCGACTACATCGGTCATGTAGCGCCCAGCGTGGACTGTAAAGAATCGACCCAAAACCATCCGGTGCCCTCGCTTAACTTCGGACACTCTGCCATCTTTGCCTTCCTCCCTTCCAAAATGACATCTACCGGTCTGCTGGCAATAGCCTCCGGCCCGTCCGGGGTCCTGCCGGCAGCCGTCCAGTGTCCCACTGTCACCAGTCCGGGGTCTTATTACCACCTATCCAGGGTCCCACTGCCACCTGGCCAGGGTCCCATTACTACCTGCCCAGGTCAAACTGTCACCTGTCCAGAGTCCCACCGCCACCTGTCCAAGGTCCTAGTACCACCTATCCAGGGTCCCACTGCCATTTGTCCAGGGTCCCACCGCCATCTGATCAGGGTCCCATTACCACCTGTCCAGGGTCCCATTGCCACCTGCCCAGGGTCCCACTGCCACCTGTCCGTGATCCTATTACCACCTGCCCAGGGTCCCACTGCCACCTGTCCAGGGTTCCACTGCCATCTTCTCAGGGTCCCATTAACCCCTGTACAGGGTCCCACTGTCACCTGTCCAGGGTTCCACCGCTACCTGCCCAGAGTTCCACCGCCACCTGTCCGGGGTCCTACCGCCACCTGGCAGGTAGCCTCTCGGTGGTCAGCGGAAGCCTCTCAGTGTCAGCAGGACTCGTACCGACGACGGTGCGGCTGGAATGCTGCCGCACCAAGGCCGCGCAATTTCAGCGTCACGTCCCACCGGCACACGAGCTTGTGGGCGTGGTGGCGTCACCTCCTCCGCTTCCTCGAGCCCAAGGCAAATAAATGAGGCGAGGTGGCAATCACGTACGGGAACAGCAGAGATTGGCGTGATGCAATCAATACCCGGAGCATAGAGAAGCACCCTGGGTGCAACCCGATGCTATTATCTCGTACGGTTCCAAAAGCTCGTTGTGTTTTAGCACGCAGGTACGTAATAGCGGACAGTGCTGATGTTGCCCATGTATGAAGTGAATTTGCTCGGCGTGTCATTGATTGCATCGTTGGGTGAGTACAATAAGCCGACATGAAAACAATTACTTTTGACTGACGTTGCATCATGTAGAGTGCATTCTAGTGTACTCAACCGGTATTTTATGACAGGAGGCATCATGCAATCATTTTTCATGGCTTTAGGCATCCACATTTTCCGACGCTCTCGCCGGTCAGACAGAGCGTAAAAGGAAGCCAGCTCGGGCGAACATCTTTTTTGAGCACGTGGCGGCGCAATTGTCGCAGACGGTTCCGGGTCACGTGATGACAACTGCGCAACTGCCGCAGACAGTCCAATCAGGCACAAATGTCGGCACCAGACCGCCGGCTCCGTCGCGCACGCCAGCCACGTGGTGGTGCTGCGTTAGTCAACCGTGAGGCCTAACATCGTCGCACACGTGTCAATCTCGCGCCGAAGCAGCTTCGTCATGGCCTTGAGCGGACACCGGCGGACTACAAACGGCTGAGCAGCCGAGAACGGTCTGAACAAGACTGGAGAGGAGCCAGATCGAAGCGCCATAGCTTCGATACGATACAATGCTGTTTTCGGTGTCGTCTGGTCCGGCTTGGCCTCCGATCGCGTCTTCAATTCACGTGACGGCGGTAGTTCGCTGCGGTCTCCGCTCCTACCCGCCATACCCACCGCGGTCTCCGCTCCTACCAGTCAGACCCGCTGCGGTCTCCTCCCACCAGGCAGACCCGCCGCAGTCCCGAAATGAGATTACTGTATCCCGCTGTAGAGATCAGCGACAGTCTCCTTCATTATCCACAGCTCTCCGGCAGAATTCTACCACCATCGCGTCGCCACAGCTGCAACCAGTGGAGACCGCTCCGGACTGCTGAGTTGACACGGTGGAGATCGACCCCAAGCCCTTCCCCGCAACCAGAAGATCGACCTCAGTATCCGACTGTCTCACCCTCCGCAGCCCCATCACTACCATCTCACCGCCCTGCCAGTTAAGGCGGTCCGATCACCCCCCCGCACCCCCACGAGTCTGGCGCCGACGCCGGGCAGGTGAGTTACGGTGGCGCCGGGCCCCCAGCGACGCT
Organism: Ashinkailepas kermadecensis; assembly: GCA_034440615.1. NCBI lineage: Eukaryota > Metazoa > Arthropoda > Thecostraca > Neolepadidae > Ashinkailepas > Ashinkailepas kermadecensis. Next base: position 258,109 of record JAOTOM010004678.1, on the reverse strand, counting down.
AACGTTGGCGTCGGCGTGTCACGCGCGCGCGGGCGGCGCCGCCCGGAGGCCGTCACGCCGTAACGACGTCGTCACTCGGCAGGTCCGCCCGCCGGCCCGGCTCGGCGGAGCACTGTCGCCGGCTGGCCCACGGCCGAGCCGAGCCTGTCGCTGTGTCGCTGTGTCGCTGTTGTCTGTGTCGCTGTGTCACGGGCGGGGCAGTGCGGCTCTGAGGCGGCCTCATCCCGCCGGAATTAGTGCCACGTCGAGCGCGGGGACGCGCGGATTCGCTCCGCCCTCAGTTTGATTTTATTTGTGTCCTCCCAGAAATCAGCCGCATGCAAATGGACGCGGGATGAGATAGAAGTTCCGCATATGAGAGACATCGCGATAAAACTGTAAACGTTTCACGTGATGTGTTACTACAGACAATTATCAGCTTGGCGTTACCTGGCACGTCGAGCAGATCCATCCAGGCCGGCGACAACTCGCCATTCGCGACGTCATCGCGGTCTGTGACGTCACCAAAATCGGTGACGGCAGCAGGATCCTCATCGACCAGAGTCACGTAAAATTGCGAGCGACGTTTTCCGTCTGCCATGTCCCGAGCCTACGTCGTGTAAGCCCTGCCGCAACCAATACTGTTGGTCACCACTGCGACCGCTGTCAATGTTCACCAGAGAAGACGTTTCTCCCGACTGGAGGGGCCTGACGACACAGCCGGCTCGTGGTCGGCGCAACGCGTGGCTTGGCACTGACGTAATGCGGCCACACAGGGGTTGGCCGCAGTCGGCCGCACATGCGGTCAAGATGTTGCGTTGGAGAGACGGTGTAGTTCCCGCAACGGCGCGTGGCGTAGCGCCAGCGCGGCGGCGACAGCCGCTATCTGGCGGGTGGGATGAAGCGGCGGGAGATGCCTTCCGCCGACGTTAGTGCGAAACGGCCGCAGCAGAAGCGACGGTGGCCGGCCGGCCCGCAGTCGCCGTAGTCGCGGCCGGCGGGGCAATCCAGCGCTGCACCAGCTGCGCGTCAACGACTTCGCGCGAAGTTCACGTCACACGGCGTTGCACAACCGCCGCCGCCACGGCCGTCCGGAGAGGTCCGACGCAGACTGACGGACGCGCAGTCGTCGTGGCGGGAGACGCTCGTCGGCGGGCCAGCACGCGCGCCACTGTCGTCTCCGGTCGGCGAGACGAACCGTTGGCGGCGGCAGGATATCCTGCCCGCTGCGCGACACCCGGCGTGGACTGTGACCCGGCGCGTCGCGTCCGGCACGTGCCGACCCCGGCCGTCGCCGCTGCCGTCGCGCCGGCACATGCACGGACACTGGACACAGACGATGACGGCCGCCCGGGCCTGCTCTTGACGGTGCACTCGGCCAGATGCGATGAAAAACCAGCCGCGAATGCTAACTAGGCGTGCTGCCCGTCACCGGCACGGTGCACCCGAGCAGAGGTCGGCCGCCCGTGGCGGCCGCCGCAGCCGCCGTGCACAAGCGCACAGGGTCGGCGCAATCGCACGACCATCAGCTAGCTGCCGGCAGATAAGCGGACGGCCGCCAGCAACCGGGGGTTAAGTACTCGTCAGTGGCTGTCCAGATAGCGAACGTAACGGGAGTTCGACCCGACATCTACGCTCGCATGCACGTGTAGATAAGCGGCTCGGGTGGCATGGTCGGCACGGTAGGCTCAATTACGGATCAAAGCCGCAGGCCACTCCGACTAATTTGGACCCGACCGACGTGTTGGCATCGCGCTCGAGGTCTAGCACCGGTGCGGTTATCGCCGCTCGCTGTAGATGTCGCCGTCGGCGGCGTCGGCCAGTCCACTAGTTCACGCGGCGACACACAGATGTCACTACGTGCAGCGATCTGGTCAGGCTTCGTGAACGGTGGGCGGTGGGCGGCGGGCGGCGGGCGGCGGGCGGTGGGTGGCTACCGCTGGCGGCAGTCGGCCGTCGCCGTGAGACGGTCGGCGGCTAAACTCCGTGGGAGCGGGCTGACTGACCACCTCAGCTGAAGACGGCTATTGACGCCATCAGCCGCGCGCTCAGGGCCGGCTCTGTCACGGATCCACCGACCGGCGCCGGGCGTCGGGCGGACAAACCGCGCCGGGACTGAGAACAGCGGCGGAGCACTCACTTATCATCGAGAGCAGTCGTGACGAAAATGCACGGCCGTAGCGAGGACGCCGCGGCCCTGCCGAGCGCACGACGCGACGGGCGCCCGTCGCGGCCGCGCGCCGATCGGCCCATATCCCACGCCTGCACGACCCGGAGTGAGGTCACCGTACGCCGAGCGCGGCAATAACAACACGCGCGCCGCGCGGCTCGTGCCGCCGCGGCCAGGGACACTTGTGCGGCGTGCGAGCCGCGCGGCCCTTCGCGCGGTCGCATCGGCGCGGCGGGGCCCGCGCGACGTCCGGCCAGAGCGGGCGGCAAGGCCGGGCCGGGCCGGGCCGGGCTGGGCCGGGCCGAGTCGGCATCTGGCGCGGTCGTGGCCCGCTCCGCGGCGCCACCAGGCCGTGACAGCGATCGGGCGGCGGCGTGCATGCATGCCGAACGGAGGTGTGCCGATAGTATCGCGGCGAGCTGAGGTCGCCTCGTAGCGGCCGTGTTCGGCTGGACCTTGGGTCGGCCGGTGGTGCGACGGCGGCGGCCGGGGCGAGATGGGCCCCGGTGTCTCCTCACTGCGGACACTCCACCGCGGGCATCTCTCGGTATCTCCTCACTGAGGACAGCCCGCACGGACACGGCCGGACAGGCAGCACGTGTCTGTGGCTATCGTCACCTGATCTGGCCTAGAAAACTGCCTGCCCTTAATTCGGACACGGCAGGGGGCGACACCCGTCCGCTCTAGTACAGACAGCCGGTTTATGAAGATTGCATTAGTGTTCGTAAACCCGGAATTCCATAATCATCCAGTGTTATGACACAAATAAGATTGTTTGCTACCGACAATAGCAGGGTGGTTAACAGCTTTTGTGAGCAGTACATATAAAAGTGGGAGAAATTGCTGGGGTGAAGAATGCAACTACACACAAGAGCACATATTCAAATGGACACAACTGCACATGGTGAAGCTTGACCGTCAATGGTACACTTCTCAACTTCAACCACACATATCGTAGTCGACAGACTTCCGCCGATTGACATGCGCATTCGAGGGTGGCCTCTGATGTGCCTGTGGGACATGTAGGCACCACTCCATATCTGCACAGGTCGAAAGCCATCGAACACTCGGGCTCAAGGGAAGCACTCGTCCACTCAAACTGGACCTCTCTCATGCTCGACCTGGACTGACCTAGGCTGACCCAGGATGACCTTCGGTGGCCTGATTTCAGTTGAAAATTGTGTGAAGTAATTCTCACAGCTGAATTTGATTTTAATGCCAAATGGTACCAAAGACAAGCCCAAGCTTAAGAAAAGGTCGCCAAGATTATTCGAAGTTACTGACCTAGGCTGACCTCTGATGACCAAACAGGGAGGGGTGAAGCTGTAATGAAAATGAAAATTCAAATTTTAAGCTTTCGGTTGATGTTCAACTTATAAAAATCGTCTATAAACCTCGAAGTAATGATACGTAAAGAATGTCCACCACCTCCCCGCTCACTATTTCCATATATTCCACGGTCAAGATAAGGCTATCGTCAGTTGCGATGTGATACCTAATTTCCTGTCAATGACCATTGCAGCGTGAACCGACTATTACACGCGAAAAGGATTCAGCGGGATTGAGAATATTGATATAAAAACATCGCAGCTCCTGAGGATAGAACCCACGGTCAGCAGGCGGAATTTCGGCTGTTGTCTGTAGTTTCGCTCAAAATACCGCCTGCATTTTATCGACAATCGCGAGAAACAACCTTCATTTTAATGGTGAAAGAATGGCGCACATCTTGACGTGCGATCTGCTGGGGTCACCAATATGCTACTGTCAGGTTAACCCGGAAACTAATCATAATATATATATATGTATGTATATAGTACAATTACTTAGGACACATTCTCATGTAAAATAGCAGGAACATACATTTATTTCATCGAAAAATACCGTTAGAGCTTAAGGCCTAATGATAAGAAACTGTTCTACCAAGAAGAGCGAGAATCAGTGCATAGCTTGCCAGGCCATCTGATAATATTCGCATGATGCTTCATGCCGCAAGTTTAGTGTTATGCCCAAATCAATATGTTTCTTTATCGGAGCGCTCATTTCCCCTGGCCGTAAAATGACGCATGGCGCAAACCTGGCCACTAAGTCCCATACAGCGACGTGAGCAAACTATAGTCGAACAATATGGGTCTCCCAACGCGGCGGAAGCCTGAGTTGGCTGCAATGATTCACTGGATCGATGCGTTGTAAAACTCGTGATGGGACTCGGCAGGAAACTCTTGAAGTTCATCGGAAAGTACAGCGAGGCCGCTACAGTCCAAGTTCTCCGCACCACCACAAAGGGCTATTTTTGATGCGGTAAATGCGTTCCACCATCCGTATTGCGAAGTTTTCTGGCAGGAAATTGGGTTTTACGGGTATATATTTAGGTGTAAGACGGCAGGCCTGCGCCATTGCGCTTGCAAGCGCTAGGGCGTAGCATTATATAACGTGATTAGATGGCCAGATTTAAGAAACCCCTTCCAGTCAGGTTACCACATGCATATATATATATATATATATATATATATATATATATATATATATATATATATATATATATATATATACATATATAACATTGATGAAATGGTGCGTGGTTTCAGAGGTATGCGAGGCTTCCTGCCCCTCTTCATTCTCCCAACCAGCACAGAGCACTCACTCATTTCATCCACCAGAATCACACCAGGCCACGTACCAATTTACGAGTCAAACAGCAGCGAGACACAAAAAACTTGCGGCAAACAAAGTCGTGCCGAGTGACACGTGCGGCGATAAATCCGCCGGCAGCGGTGGCCGGCCGCGGCATAAACAGGCGCCGGCGGGCGACGGTTACCTTCCGGCTCGGAGCCGGAGCCGGAGTCGGAGCCGGAGCCGAAGCTGGCGCGCCGGTCGGCGTCCAGACTGCGCCGCATCTGCCGCAGCTCGCCGCTCCACCGCGACGGGTCCGGGTCGTACGCCGGCAGACGGTGCATGTGCGCCTCATTGAACGACTTGTTCGGTCGCAGCGCGCCGTGGCCGCGGTCGGCCGCCGCGGGGCCTGCGTCGCGATAGAGGGGGGGGGGAAGTGACCGCGCGCCGTGACCCGATAATGGCGCGAACTCGGCGCGATGCGGCCGCCGGCAGACTGGCGGACACTGGGACGGGCGGCTGCCAATTGGCGACACCGCCCGCCCGGCATGGCCGGTGCCGATTGCGGACCGATCACTCCACAGCCACGACGTGAGAAAGTGAGCCGGAGATGGGCGGCCGCGGCCGGCCGCCGTGACCGCGGCGGCGCTGCACGACCTCGGTCCGCGGTCACGACGCCTTCTGACATTGCACAGCCGGCGGCCGGCGGCGAAAGTCGCGCGGCGCGTGCCGGCGCGCCACAATGGCGCGCCGGCCGCCGGTTCCGCGTGAGCGGCGTGCGGCGTTTCGGCCGTAACGGCGCCGTGACCTGTCCCGTGGGGCGGGGCACGTCACGGCGCCGCTCGTGGTCACGGGTCACGGGTCACAGGGCGCGGCCACTCACTGCGGTCGGCGCTGGCCTGGCGGCGCACCAGCGAGTGCCACATCGGCGCACCGCAGTGCGTCAATGGACGGACGTGTGCTACTCAGTCGGGCCGGAGGCGAGGCACGCGCCGCGCGCCGTGCGCGTTGGCTGAACAAACGATCCTCAAACTCGCACGCGGGCGTCAATATTTGTCCGGTCTCGATGGCGTCCGGTCTGCCGGGGGCACGAGCTCGGCAGTCCGAGAGCCTCGCCGTCAGGAGCGTCCGACAGAGCGCACGGCCCAGGCCCGCGGGCCCTCGTCACGGACCGTGTGGCAGCTGGGGACCCCGGCCGGCGACGCGGGCAGCGGTGCCAGCCGATCCGATCTCGACACAGCGGGACAGGCGCGGTCTGGCCCGCAGTCCCCCGTCACGGACCGTTTGGCAGCTCGAGACCTCGGACGGCCACCGGTGTCAGCCGATCCGATCTCGACACAGCGGGACAGGCGCGGTCTGGCCCGCAGTCCCCCGTCACGGACCGTTTGACAGCTCGAGACCTCAGACGGCCACCGGTGCCAGCCAATCCGATCTCGACACAGGTGGACAGGCGCGGTCTGGCCCGCAGTCCCCCGTCACGGACCGTTTGGCAGCTCGAGACCTCGGACGGCCACCGGTGTCAGCCGATCCGATCTCGACACAGCGGGACAGGCGCGGTCTGGCCCGCAGTCCCCCGTCACGGACGGTGAGGCAGCTCGGGGCTCTCCGTCCGGCGACGCGGGCAGCGGTGCCAGCCGATCCGATCTCGACACGGCCGCGCAGGTGCGGTGTGACCCGCAGTCCCCCGTCACGGACGGTGAGGCAGCTGGGGGCTCCCCGGCCGGCGACGCGGGCAGCGGTGCCAGCCGATCCGATCTCGACACGGCCGGACAGGCTTGTCCACGGCGGCCGCAACGCGCCACGCCCACGACCTTCCACACGTCCACGATCTTCTTCCACACGTCCGCAGCACGAATACACGGCGAGGAGTGACACGCCTGAGTCGGGCGCCACGTCGCCGAGACACCGCCGACCGGAGCCGGATGTAGATTGTGGTCCTCTGCCGGTCCTGCCCCCTGCCCCCCTGCCCCCTCCCCGTCCCCACCCACGCGCCTTCCGTGAGTCGGCGGCGGCGTGTTTGAAGAGACAGCCGACCGGCAAATCACCAGCTGCGGAGATATCCGGCGGCGCCGGAAAACAAACCGATGCCGACCGAGCCGGCAATACAAATGGCCGGGTGATATCGCAATGGTGCCGGAAGCCCGCTCTAAGTCGCGCCAGTCCTGGCCGTCCGACGTCAGGGATGCATTGTGCCCCGATACTGCACATTGAATGTTCAGCCGATTTCAGGCCGCCCTGCGGGACTGATCGCTTCAGTGACCTCATGACCTCATGTGACCTCATGTGACCTCATGTGAAAGCAACACAGCCGCCGTCACCGCAAAGCTTCGCCCAACCGCATCGCTACACCTGACGCGGTCAGGTCCGCCGCGACCGCCGCGCCTCCGAGGCACCTGTGCGCATCAGGCGGGCCTCAGAATCGGGCACAAGCTCGGCGCCAACACAGTCGATCACCCAGCGTCAGAGCGGGCCGAGAGTAGTGCACTGCGTGACCATTCGGCGCCGGAGCTGGCCAAAAGTAGCGCACTGCGTGACTGTTCAGAGGGAGCGGTGCAGCGTTACGTCAGGATCGTGTGCGAAACACACGCAAGCCAATTTCGTCCCGCACTTGAGCATTGTTGAAAGCAGTCCAACAGGCACGCTGCAGAGTTGCCGTACCGTGTACGACTCGAGCCCGACCTAAAACACGAGCCTACGAGCCCGACCAAAACACACAGTCATCACCACACAAACAGCGCACATTGCTGGTACATGACGCAACACAACGCTCAACCTGATTACTTCTCAGGGAGAATGTTTATTTCGGCAAATTAAGCTTGCGTCATGTATTTAGATTGCTGCATAGTGACGAATTTTAATTGGATGGCAACAGACGGTACATAATGACTCGGTGTCATGCGATCTTGAATTCACTTCTTATGTGCGTCGAGCACTCATTACACACATGAGGTCTTCAGAGCTGGCAGGCCCACCGGGGGGATAATGGGCATGCGCAACGCAACTGTCTTCTTCACGGCACTTAGTCTCCGGCGCGCTCGCCGTCTGGCTGTTCCCGCCGCGTCGGTCATTTGGTGGATCGTCCCGTGCAGCCAGCCCCGTTTTGAACTGAGTCGCATCTGTCTGCGACAAACGTGGCATGGTTGCATGTGTGGTATGGATGGTATGGGTGGTATGGGTGGCATGGTTGCATGGGTGGCATGGTGGCATGAGTGGTATGGGTGGCACGAGTGGCATGGTGGCATGGGTAGCATGGTTGCATGAGTGGTATGGGTGGTATGGGTGGTATGGGTGGCACGAGTGGCACGAGTGGCATGGTGGCATGGGTGGCATGGGTGGCATGATACGGGTGCTACCTGGCGCTACACAGGCAAACATCATGCCTAGCGAGCCGATTTCATGACTCTCGATCAGCTTTGCATCGAACTATCCGATCATCCACTCGGCACCTGCCCACACGTCTCAGTCGGACCTGACCGGTCAGTCAGCCAGGGCTCGGCACCTGCCCACACACCTCAGTCGGACCTGACCGGTCAGTCAGCCAGGGCTCGGCACCTGCCCACACATCTCAGTCGGACCTGACCGGTCAGTCAGCCAGGGCTCGGCACCTGCCCACACACCTCAGTCGGACCTGACCGGTCAGTCAGCCAGGGCTCGGCACCTGCCCACACACCTCAGTCGGACCTGACCGGTCAGTCAGCCAGGGCTCGGCACCTGCCCACACACCTCAGTCGGACCTGACCGGTCAGTCAGCCAGGGCTCGGCACCTGCCCACCCGTCTCAGTCGGACCTGACCGGTCAGTCAGCAAGGACTCGGTACCGATCAGATAATTTCAGGTGGGTCCACATGAGGCGAACCCGATGAACGGCTACGGCCGCACTTGATGCAGCGACGCCAGCAAAAGCATCACGACGCATCGGTACTCGTAGCACCGGTACCCGTCGCGTCGGAGACCTCGACCAGTGCACGCGACAAACACACGATACGAGCGACGGCCATCGGCCGCATTTCTAACGGTGCCTCTCAGCTCGCAAGGCGGTTGCACGACGCCCTCGAGGCAGTTGCCTCTCGGTTACGATTAAAACGCTGATTGGATGCCAAATTTCTCGGGTCTATTTTCAACGAGTGTAAACAAGTAACGGTTCGCTAATCTTTTCGGCCGCCAGCTGCCACTTCGCCCATCGCCAGCTGCTGTAAGCAGCTGTTTCTCCACGCGACCCACCGACTGGAATTCGGCCGACCCTTTCGCACCGGCAGAGTCAACAACCGACGCCTGCTTACCCAGCCAGGGTGATTCGTGGCGGTAACCTGATTGGGTCGTCGATTCCGCAGGGCCGCTGGGCGGACGCACACATCGTATTTTCGGTGCGGTCTCCGGCCGGACGGCGGCTCGGTCGACCGTGGCGGCCTGGTGGGCGGGAGACCGCCGCAGCTTCAATTCAGCCACTGTCGGAGCCGTTATATACGCCGTCGTAGCCGTTATGCACGCTGCACAGCTGCCAGTTATACTTCGCCCGCCGCAGTCTGCCCGCCGTCCCGACTCGGCCGCAGTCTGCCCGCCATACCGTCTCAGCCGTAGTGTCTGCCCGCCAGTGATAAATTATTCGTGAACTAGGGTGGAATATACCACTTTCTGAATACTCAATGGACATCCTTCTCCAAGAAGTATCGGCATCTTGCTCTTTGATGAATGCTTATGAAGTCTCCATGCCTCCTTTCTAACAGTTCTCGTTGATAAATAGCATGTGCATGCTCTCGATTAGGAATGGTGATACACAAACATTTTGCAATGCAATTTCAGGCAAAGGGGTGACCTACAATGTGATATGGCATACAATACCAGTTTATAGCAAAGTTATTACTATCCCTATCCCGAATATAGCTCTTCTTAAATTATGAATCTCAAAACAAATGATAAAGGTCCAGTCATAAGTACCTACACCATGGACTCAAATTTTAGTCTGAAAGACGTCAAAAGCATTTTAAATTACAATAATTCCATGGCAAATTTTGACATCTTGCTATGCTCGTTTCGATATCTCACACCTAACGAAAAACCATTATTTTAACCCTGCTGCCCGCTGTTGCTTCTCCGTCAGTCTGCCTGCTGTCTCAACTCGGCCGTTCGCGCCATCAGCGGTGCGTCGCGTGCTCCAGCAGCCGCGTCGCGATGGCGCCCCGGCGAGGCGCGATTCCTCGCCGACTGCGGCGTGGACGGCGTAAGGACTGTCCGCGGTGGCGGGTCGGGTGGGTCAGCGGTAGCGGGTCGGGTGGGTCAGCGGTGGCGGGACGGGTGGGTCAGCGGTGGCGAGACGGGTGGGTGGGTCAGCGGTGGCCGGTCGGGTGGGTCAGCGGTGGTGAGCCGGGTGGGTCAGCGGTGGCGGGTCGGGTGGGTCAGCGGTGGCGAGACGGGTGGGTGGGTCAGCGGTGGCCGGTCGGGTGGGTCAGCGGTGGTGGGTCGGGTGGGTCAGCGGTGGCGGGACGGGTGGGTGGGTCAGCGGTGGCCGGTCGGGTGGGTCAGCAGTGGCGGGACGAGGTGGGTCAGCGGTGGCCGGTCGGGTGGGTCAGCAGTGGCGGGACGAGGTGGGTCAGCGGTGGCGGGACGGGTGGGTGGGTCAGCGGTGGCGGGACGGGTGGGTGGGTCAGCGGTGGCGGGACGAGGTGGGTCAGCGGTGGCGGGACGGGTGGGTGGGTCAGCGGTGGCGGGTCGGGTGGGTCAGCGGTGGCGGGACGAGGTGGGTCAGCGGTGGCGGGACGGGTGGGTCAGCGGTGGCGGGTCGGGTGGGTCAGCGGTGGCGGGTCGGGTGGGTCAGCGGTGGCGGGTCGGGTGGGTCAGCGGTGGCGGGACGAGGTGGGTCAGCGGTGGCGGGACGGATGGGTCAGCGGTGGCGGGTCGGGTGGGTCAGCGGTGGCGGGACGGGTGGGTCAGCGGTGGCGGGTCGGGTGGGTCAGCGGTGGCGGGACGGGTGGGTCAGCGGTGGCGGGACGAGGTGGGTCAGCGGTGGTGGGACGGGTGGGTCAGCGGTGGCGGGACGAGGTGGGTCAGCGGTGGCGGGACGGGTGGGTCAGCGGTGGCGGGTCGGGTGGGTCAGCGGTGGCGGGTCGGGTGGGTCAGCGGTGGCGGGACGAGGTGGGTCAGCGGTGGCGGGACGGGTGGGTGGGTCAGCGGTGGCCGGTCGGGTGGGTCAGCGGTGGCGGGACGAGGTGCGTCAGCGGTGGCGGGACGGGTGGGTCAGCGGTGGCGGGTCGGGTGGGTCAGCGGTGGCGGGACGAGGTGGGTCAGCGGTGGCGGGACGGGTGGGTCAGCGGTGGCGGGTCGGGTGGGTCAGCGGTGGCGGGACGAGGTGGGTCAGCGGTGGCGGGACGGGTGGGTGGGTCAGCGGTGGCGGGACGGGTGGGTGGGTCAGCGGTGGCGGGACGGGTGGGTCAGCGGTGGCGGGACGAGGTGGCCGCTGAGGTCGACAGCCACGCCACGCCGGCCGGCCGGCCGTGAGTCAGCGCCGCAGCTGAGTCAGTTCGCGACGTGACGCGGCGACCGTTCGACGTAGCCGCCGCTGCCGCCGCCGCCGCCGCCGCCACCACCCGACAGCGCGCCGCCGTAAACAGGCGGCGCGGCGAGCCGACCTGCGCCCAGATGAGTCTGCCAGCCGGGAGGGCGTCAGATCCGGCTGGCGAGCGTCGTGTCGGCATTGCGCAGTTCGGCGGCTGCCAGCTGTGTCGTGCCCTCCGTGTTAACATCACAAGGGTGTGGCTGTTCTGGCTACCTGTTGTTGTCCGCATGCGATATTGGTTACTCCCGATAGCACTTAAGCGCCGACAATAAATGTGACCTCACGCATAGTGCGAACAAGATTAAATCAACGTAAAGCACACAAGTGCATCCACGAAATAATTCCTACAGCCCAACCAGTCTCACACAACTATCACCGATCCGTCTCACTCCAGGCTTCAGTGACAACAATGAGTTTAAAAATGAGCCAGGAATGTTAACATGGCTGTTGACGTTGGGTCGAAAATTGCAGCCATCACCTACAGGGATGGTACATGGCGACAGGTACGACGCGTGGACAAGCACACTTGAGATCACGCTTAGCGTGCGCAGCCGCCCTGAGCTGGGCGGCGAGCGTGCGTCGGTCCGGCCCAGCGACACGCCGACCGTGATACCGACGGCGACACGTCGGGCCGTCGTCAGTGGTCTGACGTGGCGAGTTTGGCCCGGCTCGGCGCCGCGGCTGCCGGCCGACGTGGCGAGTTTGGCTCGGCTCGGCTGCACGCCGACCGTGATACCGACGGCGACACGTCGGGCCGTCGTCAGTGGTCTGACGTGGCGAGTTTGGCCCGGCTCGGATACACGCCGACCGTGTTACCGACGGCGACACGTCGGGCCGTCGTCAGTGGTCTGACGTGGCCAGTTTGGCTCGGCTCGGCGCCGCGGCTGCCGGCCGACGTGGCGAGTTTGGCTCGGCTCGGCTGCACGCCGACTGTGATGCCGACGGCGGCACGTCGGGCCGTCGTCAGTGGTCTGACGTGGCCAGTTTGGCCCGGCTCGGATACACGCTGACCGTGATACCGACGGTGACACGTCGGGCCGTCGTCAGTGGTCTGACGTGGCCAGTTTGGCCCGGCTCGGATACACGCTGACCGTGATACCGACGGCGACGTCGGGCCGTCGTCAGTGGTCTGACGTGGCCAGTTTGGCCCGGCTCGGATACACGCCGACCGTGTTACCGACGGCGACACGTCGGGCCGTCGTCAGTGGTCTGACGTGGCGAGTTCGGCCCGGTTCGGATACACGCCGACCGTGTTACCGACGGCGACACGTCGGGCCGTCGTCAGTGGTCTGACGTGGCGAGTTTGGCTCGGCTCGGCTGCACGCCGACTGTGATGCCGACGGCGGCACGTCGGGCCGTCGTCAGTGGTCTGACGTGGCCAGTTTGGCTCGGCTCGGCGGCACGTCGGGCCGTCGTCAGTGGTCTGACGTGGCCAGTTTGGCTCGGCTCGGCTGCACGCCGACCGTGTTACCGACGGCGACACGTCGGGCCGTCGTCAGTGGTCTGACGTGGCCAGTTTGGCTCGGCTCGGCGGCACGTCGGGCCGTCGTCAGTGGTCTGACGTGGCCAGTTTGGCTCGGCTCGGCGGCACGTCGGGCCGTCGTCAGTGGTCTGACGTGGCGAGTTTGGCTCGGCTCGGCTGCACGCCGACTGTGATGCCGACGGCGGCACGTCGGGCCGTCGTCAGTGGTCTGACGTGGCCAGTTTGGCTCGGCTCGGCGCCGCGGCTGTCGGCCGACGCGGCCATCTGATGCACGTGCCGTCACACCGGGCCGCCGTGTGACAGATGGGTGCCGATTACACGGCAGAGCGCGCGGCTCCGCCAGCAGGTCAAGGCCGCCACGGATGTGGCGCGAATGACGACGCGACGGACGCGGCGCACGCGAATGGGGCCGAGGTGTGTCTCACCGGGTCAGCGAGGTCACCGCCGTGGCGGCGTCCGTGACACCGGTCCGAGTCGGAATCGTCGCGCCGGCGCGGCGGCGGTGCGAGTCGTGGGGCCGCGCCGGAACCACGCCGCCGCCTGCGCCGCCATCGCGCACGCCAGCGTTTCGCGAGGTGCGTTCGGCTGGCAGCGGCGCGTGCGACATCCAGCTGGCCGGCCGTTCCCACGGTCGGGGTCGCTTGCCGGCGGCGAGGTCGCCTGGATTGCCGCCGGCCGGCTGCGGCGCTCTTCACCTCTGCGTGATGGATGCGTGACCTGTTCGCATCGCCCCGCGGCGCGGGGACGCCGCTGGATTGTCCACCCTCGTCGAACGCCTCCCGCCACAGTTAACATGCCTGACCTGTACCACGGCGTCACGCCGTGTAGTCGATGCTGCGCCGGCAGCACCGCGACTGCGTGCCAACGAACGGTGGCCGCTGCGACGCTTTCGCGGAGGCCGCGGAGAAAGTGGCGCCCCGACCCGCAGCCGCGCCGGCGGCCAAGCAGAACCAAATTAATTAGCCGGCCGGAGCCGTGTCCAACGGCCAGGTCAGCTACTATCGTGCATGATACAGCCGCCGCTGCCGACGCGCGTGAGAGCTGCCTGTGGACGGCGCCGACGCCGCCCACTGAAGTCCGACTGCGCACCCCAGCTGGTCGCCGTCACGAGCCACGACGGAGGCGTGAGCACGAGCCACGCGCGGCTCGCCAGCACGCGCGGCTCCCGAGTCGTGAGCACAATTGACGCGCCGCTCGAGTTGCGCACGAGGCGGCGAAATTCGGCCGGCAGTCTTTCGAAAACGACAGCGTAATCGACGGCGCGTGCACAAGCCGTTGGTCGCATTCCCGCAAACGACAGCGTAATCGACGGCGCGTGCACAAGCCGTTGGTCGCATTCCCGCAAACGACAGCGTAATCGACAGCGTGTGCACAAGCCGTTGGTCGCATTCCCGCAAACGACAGCGTAATCGACAGCGTGTGCACAACCCGTTGGTCGCATTCCCGCAAACGACAGCGTAATCGACAGCGTGTGCACAACCCGTTGGTCGCATTCCCGCTTCTACTCTGCAGCCTAAGGTGCATGCTAATGCTTTGCATTGTCTCACACGTTGCATGTTGTGCAATGGTGCATTGTCAGCACTTCAACGCCTACGATCAAAGCCAAGGGCAGATGGAACCGTACGTTTGACCCGAACAGTGAGGACTGATTGCGTAAGGGTATTGTTACGCAGTACCGCAGGCGGAACGCTATGTTAAGCGTCAGATAAAGCACATGGATCCACAGCACCAGTGTCTTACTGAGTGATATTCCGGCTAGTTGTAATGGGCTGCATTGCTTTATCCTGGGTACTTTTCGAGTAAGCTCTCGCTTTGTAAGCATACCTTTTGAAGAATAAAATCATTGGACTAGATCCCCAAGAAATTATGAGCGTTCAACCAAGTTAGACAACACAGGAATTTAGGGATAACATTAGACCACCAAGTTAGACAACACAATAATTTAGAGACAACATTAGACAACCAAGTTAGACAACACAACAATTTAGAGACAACATTAGACAACCAAGTTAGACAACACAAGAATTTAGAGACATTAGACAACCAAGTTAGACAACACAAGAATTTAGAGACAACATTAGACAACCAAGTTGGACAACACAGGAATTTAGAGACAACATTAGACAACCAAGTTGGACAACACAAGAATTTAGAGACAATATTAGACAACCAAGTTAGACAACACAATAATTTAGAGACAACATTAGACAACCAAGTTAGACAACACAGGAATTTAGGGACAACATTAGACAACCAAGTTAGACAACACAAGAATTCAGAGACAACATTAGACAACCAAGTTAGACAACACAGGGGAGGGTTGGCAGGGGAGCTTGTCCAACGCCCACTACTCTTCATTTCATGATCTGAACCACGAATAACACGACACAAAATGATGCTGGCCTCTCCACTTCCCACACCTTCCGACGCCCGTGTGAGTCACCGCACCTGAGCCATCACCTGACGGAGGTCATGTCGATGCCATCAGCATCAGAATTACCGTGGACTTCCTCGCCAAATAAACCACTACACTTCGCGGAAAGTTCCTGTCGAAACACGCCTACACACCACCGCCGTGGTAAAAACAAATTGAAGCCCATCACCCACAGGACCTGTTCTCATCATGCGGCAGTTCTGCCCGTTTGTGACGGCACACCCAACACCGTACGCCTGGGAAGCCCCATCCTGTCCGGCCACGATGCTCCGCGGAGCGCGGCCTGCTCACCACGGGACGGCCAGGCCGTTGAGGGCCACTGGTCACCGAACGTCACTCACCGGACGGGCGCCTGTGGGAGCCCACGTCCGAGCCGTGCTGACCCAGGTCAGCGGAGGTGTCGACCGGCGCCCGCGGCCGGTACAGACGTCCGATGTGGGCCGGCAGCGTGGCGCCGCGGTCACGACTCTTGGTGCGTCCCAGCAGGCGGGCGTACAGCTCCCGGCCGCGACTGCGACCGCACGTGGACGGCCGCGTCTCCGCCGATACCGGCATCGGCACGTCGTCGTCGTCGTCGACGAAGGCTGGCGTCGCCCGCTGGAGAACCACAGCCGGCGCGCTGCGGCCGCGCTCGCGCCGACAAGCCTCGGCCACGCCGAAGCCATGCCGGTGCGCGTGCGGCGACCTCAACACGCTCAGGCAGCGCGTGAACGACTTGGGCAGCGAGCGCGAGTAGCCGCCCAGACTCTCGATGTAGTCGTGCACCCGGCGCCGCTCCATGCTGGACTCGCGCGCGCCGGCGGTGCGCGCCTCGCCGGCTTCGTGCATGCCGCCCACCGGTCACGTGACGCGTCCCGACCAATCGCCGCCGCCGCCGGCCGGCCGCCGACGCGTCGTCCGTGTTACTCCACGTGCGGGAGCCGGGGAGAGTGGGGGGAAGCGGTGGAGGCAGGTAGGGGGAGGGACGGCACCAGGAGGGACTGAAGGACGAGCTGACAGGTGACTCAGTCCGCGTCAGAGCCGGCCCGTGGGCGTCGCGTGTGTTGCGGATCACAGCGGCGGCCGTTCACGTTCACGTGCGGACCGTTCGCCGGTGCGCCGTGATTCGACAACACCGTCCGTCGGTCGCGCCGGCTGGCGAGGAGCAGATCGCCGAGTCGTCGCCGACACCGCCGGCTGGCGGTACACACCGTCCGACAGACACCGCCGTCCGGCGAGGAGCAGATCGCCGAGTCGTCGCCGACACCGCCGGCTGGCGGTACACACCGTCCGACAGACAGCGCCGTCCGGCGGGCGGCGCGCGGCGCCGGCACGGGCGCTCCGCGGCGCGCCAGACGAGGCCGGAGAAATCGTCAGACGAGCGTCGGCTGGCGCCGCGTCGTGGCCGCCGACGGCCGCCTCAGAGCGACAGTTTCTCTGCACTGAGCGTCTGCCGGCCGGCCGGCCGCGGCGGAAGTGAGCGGCCCGCTCTCGACGCTGCACCGCTACTTTCCCTGGCTGATTGGCCAACTTGGGGCCAATTGCAGGTCACGGCGATGGCTGTCAAACGGCTGTCGGCAGGTCACCTGAACAGTGCACAACGCCGGGTACTTGTGCACTTCTGCAACGGTGTTCAGCTGGCACTTCAACTGCGTCAAAGCCGGAGGCACATGGTATTACAGTGTAGTCTTGTTGCTGTTTAGAAAGCGAGTCGTCCATGGCAAGGCATGACGGAAGAGCAAACGCTTCAAATGGGCAGCCCTTGCCGTAGCTGCACCGCCGGGAGATAGACACGACCGGCGCGCTCTGAACGCACCGCAACTGACCTTCCTACGACAGCAATCTGCACACCAGATACCTGAGCGCTTTCCCACGGCCGGCGCGGCTGGGCCGACAAGGTCGAGACGCCGCCAGCGCCGCAGCTCGCCCGGCAGGAAAGCCAACCGAACGGCCGCACCCTGGTCCGGGATACCGCCGGTGCAGACTGCCGCCCCACGCCGACACCTCCACAGCGGCGATGACGACGGAGACGGAGACGGAGACGGCGACGGCGACGACGGCCCTGTGCGTGCGCCGCGCGGCGATCCGCCACCGCTACTGTAGCCGATCCGCGCGGCACCAGAGGCGCGGCGTCACTGGCCGGCAGGCGGCCCGGCCCGGCGCGGCGCGGCCGGCCGACGCTGAACGGTGTCACCGCCGCGCCGGCAGTCGGCTGTCATGGCTGTCATGAGGCGACGGTCCGGCGCCGGCAGTCGGCTGTCATGAGACGACGGTCCGGCGCCGGCAGTCGGCTGTCATGAGGCGTCGGTCCGGCGCCGGCACAGTCGGTCCGGCGGCTGTCATGAGACGTCGGTCCGGCGCCGGCAGTCGGCTGTCATGAGACGTCGGTCCGGCGCCGGCGTCGGCTGTCATGGCTGTCATGAGGCGACGGTCCGGCGCCGGCAGTCGGCTGTCACGAGACGTCGGTCCGGCGCCGGCTTTCTGAGAGTCCGGCGCCGGCAGTCGGCTGCACGTCGGTCCGGCGCCGGCAGTCGGCTGTCATGAGACGTCGGTCCGGCGCCGGCAGTCGGCTGTCATGAGACGTCGGTCCGGCGCCGGCAGTCGGCTGTCATGGCTGTCATGAGGCGACGGTCCGGCGCCGGCAGTCGGCTGTCATGAGACGTCGGTCCGGCGCCGGCGGGCGAGGGGCCGGGGGGCAGGCGCCGCGCGGGCCGGAGATGCATGAGACGTCGGTCCGGCGCCGGCAGTCGGCTGTCATGGCTGTCATGAGACGTCGGTCCGGCGCCGGCAGTCGGCTGTCATGAGACGTCGGTCCGGCGCCGGCAGTCGGCTGTCATGGCTGTCATGAGACGTCGGTCCGGCGCCGGCGAGTGACGCTGGGAGCAACATTAACACATATGGAGCCCGCACGACTACACGAGGAACAGCTATGGATTCGTCAAAGGATGACACGACTGCAACAGGAGTCAACGTGGCCACGGCAGGAACCAGCACAGCTACAATAGGTACCATCATAAGGCGGGGTATTTTGTTTAGCAGAGAACGAAATGGAATTACTGTTCAAATGGTTTTGTCGTAATGCTTTGCATTGCTTTTGTTGTACAGCTTTACGATGTCGTCACCCAACGACAGCGTCCAACCCAAGTTCCGGCCCCATCAAGTCATCTTGTAGGGCTTCCATCAACACGACCGCGCTGAAATGAGCAGCCCAACCAGAGCACCGCACGTGTCCGACCGGCTTCCGACTAGAGCACCGCACGTGTCAGCCCGGCTTCCGACTAGAGCACCGCACGTGTCAGCCTGGCTTCCGACCAGAGCACCGCACGTGTCAGCCTGGCTTCCGATCAGAGCACCGCAAGTGTCAGACCGGCTTCCGTCACACTGACGCCGCCGCGTCGACCGACGCCGCCGTCGGCGCCCGTCGTAGGACGCTTCCCAGCGGAAACACCCCAGCCGCGTTCATCGGCAGCTGCCAGACGGCGACGACTGGGACGCCTGCGGGGCTGGCACGCTTCGTGTCACCGGCGACGCGAAGCTGCGCCGGTGACACGAAGCAGCGCCTCACTATTCCGGTGCCGCTCCGACAGAGCGGAAGGCAGAGGCGCTGGCGGCCGTCCACGCCACGTGCTGGCCGACGGACGTGTGGGGAGCGGTGGGGGGGGGGCGGAGCAGGTGTTCGAGTCAGCTCGAGCCGCGAGGCCGGCGGGCCGGGACCAGCCGTACGGCATTGAGAGACGCATCGGAGCGGATGTCGGGACGGGCCGGAGCGGATGTCGGGACGGGCCGGAGAGGATGTCGGGACATGTCGGAGCGGATGTCGGGACAGGCCGGAGCGGATGTCGGGACGGGCCGGAGCGGATGTCGGGACGGGCCGGAGCGGATGTCGGGACGGGCCGGAGCGGATGTCGGGACGGGCCGGAGCGGATGTCGGGACGGGCCGGAGCGGATGTCGGGACGGGCCGGAGCGGATGTCGGGACGGGCCGGAGCGGATGTCGGGACGGGCCGGAGCGGATGTCGGGCCGGGCCGCCGGAGCGGATGTCGGGACGGGCCGGAGCGAATGTCGGGACGGGCCGGAGAGGATGTCGGGACAGGCCGGAGCGGATGCAGGATGCAGGGATGCGGATGTCGGGTCTGGTCGACGGATCCATTGGACGGCGACGGCCACCGGCCACGGATCCGAGCCGGTCGACAGGGGTGGCTGCGCGGTCCGTGATGCGTGTCCGGCGGCTGGCCGAGGTGCCGTTCCGACGCGGACCGTTGGGCGACGACAGACGCCACGAGCATCGATCACCACCGCGCCAGACATCGCCACACAGCCACCACCACCGTTCACCACCGTCCACCGCCGCGTCCGAGTCAGACGGACGGCCGAGAAGCTGAATAACTCGGCTGCCATCTCCGCGCCTGTGAGCGCGAACCATCCCGGCAAAAGCCGGCGCAGTCGCTCCTCTGAAGAACGAGGCGGGGCCGCAGTGTCGGCCTATCGTGTACATTAAGCGAATTGCTTCATGCCCATTTGCTGATCTGATGAAACGAGGACGATGGGATGAAATGTGAGGTCATCGTATCATGCAACTCATCTAATTGGGCCAACATAATTTGGTCCCGAATCGCACTGGAGCAATGCTTTCTTCTGTGTGAACGAATGGACATAATTTGTCGCCTGCTGCTTCAGCAGTCTTCGGATATTACAGCCTAAATCATTTACTTGATAACAAATAATCATGGGATTGTGCCCGGAGGCTGCATATCACGTGAATGAAGCGCAACCGAAAACAATGTAGCTCATCAGATCCTGAAACACAGTTTTAAAACGGTTTGAAGGCGCAGCGAGCGGTAGCGCAGCGAGTGCCAGATACTCATGGCGTACTGATCGGGCCCGCGATGACGGCTGGCCTGGCTGTGCGGGGATGACCTGACCTGACCTCTGAGAGCTGAGCCGGACTGCTGACCGGCCGGGAGGCTGCCTGCGGCGCTGACTCTGAGCTGGACTGCTGACGGGTCGGGAGACTGACTGAAGCACTGCGTTCTGCGTCACTGTGTCCCACACGGCGCTGTGTCTGAGCCGGACTGCTGACCGGCCGGGAGACTCCCTAACCACTGACAGTTCGTCACTGGCTACTGATCAGTGGCGTGCCGTACAGGCCGCGGAGCCGGAGACACACGCTGCCTGACCACTGACCGTTGGTTACTGGCTACTGGCCAGTGGCGCACCACACATGCCACGGAGCTCTGCAGCCGTTGCACCGGCCGCCCGGTGACGTAGGCACGCCGACAGCGGCCGGACAAATCGCACAACTGCAGGAAACTCCCGCCGGCCCGCCGGCGCTGGAACTCGGGCTACCTTTACCTGTATCGACAGCACTAACGTCCCATGAATGGGGGTTCGATAATCACATGTGTTAAGATCCGAGTGTCATTAGTTCGGGCGAACCGTTGAGGGACAACCTACTGACTTCACACAGAGTCCGCTACTCGACGTCGGCCGGTGGCGGAATTCGTTCCGACCAATTTCCATGCATTAATCGTCCAGTAATGAGTTGCTTCCTCTGCCGAGGGCGCCGCTCGGCTGAGCAGGTGGGCCCTGCCTGCGACGGCTCGGGGGCGACCGAGCCGGACCACCGGCAGACGAATCCGGAGCGGCGCCAGAAGCGACACGGTCGCGACGGACGGCACGCCGCGCCGAGCGCCGACCGCCGCGGTAGGTGTTTACCCGGTGTGATGGATCGGCACGTGGTGCGGCCGATAATGGACACCGTCCGACGGCCGCCGCGGCCGCCACACCCGGCGCGCCAGCATCCCCGGCCGCAACGGCCGCAGCTCGCATTCCGGCGGCCGCCCGCCCGCCGAATTCAAACGGGCCGCCTGACGGCTGCGCCAGCGCCCGCGGCCACGGTCGGCCATGGTCGGCGGCGGCCGCGGTCGGCGCTGATCGGGACAGCCACAGCCGGCGTGGCGGCACGCGCCCGAGCCGTGCGCGGCACCGCGGCCCTCCTGCCGACGGCTCACTGACTTGGTTGGTTATTGGTTTTACGACACGTCGACCGTTGAGTCATGTAGCGTCGCCAATCTCTCACGCCGATTGGTCGCGGGCGAAGAGTAGCGACAGGTGAGGCTCGAACCCACAACCTTTCGATTGTGAGACGAGCATCTTATCCCTAGACCACTCGTCCCCGGCTCACTGACTTCACCGAGTCCTGAGGCGGCGGCCGACACCAGCATCCCCTAAGGATGCACGGGTCTACACCACCCTAAGGTCTACGAGACTGAAAAATCAAATAGAAAGCATCCACGGTATTTCATAACGGGAACGTCGCTTGTTTAGATGATCATAGTGGATGTTATGAGCACAGAATTTGTCCAATGTGGTGCCGACGTAGCGCTGACCGTTTGCCTGTAGCTGAACTAACACTATTAGCACTACGTATGCGATCGACTTCCAGCAGGGGTGGTGCGCACTGGTGACCCACGTGGCGATCAACACGGTCACGGTCAGGTGGCTGTCCAACGTCTGGCGAGGTGGCCGACCGACAAACACGTCCCTCGTAAAGTACACGCAGGCGGAGAAGCCGTGCGCCAATGTAATCGACGCAATTGACACTGAGGCGCCAGTCGACCACCATAAAGGCTGGGAGCTGAACGAAGATGTACAAGGCGGCGCAAATGACCTTTATGGTCCGAGCGCCTCTAAAAATTACCCCCCCCCCCGAAGATGTGACCGATAGGTGAGGCGCGGTCGCTCCCGTGACGCACACCAGACAGGAAACTGTCGCCGCTCACCTTTCACCTCGGAACGAAAGCGACGTCGATACCGTTTGCATCGGCCTGGCTGGCCGGCCGTGTCACTGACCCCTCGCGTGACATGACCGGTAGCGAGGCTGCGTAGTCACCATACCAGTGTCGGCATTATACGGCCCACAGCGTGTCATCATACGGCCCGCTGCGTAGTCACCATACCAGTGTCGGCATTATACGGCCCACAGCGTGTCATCATACGGCCCGCTGCGTAGTCACCATACCAGTGCCGGAATTATATGGCCAACAGCGCGCCACGCAGTCGAACGCGAGGGTCGTGACCAAATCATCGCCGTGATACGTGCAAATCTCAAATAATTATCCCGAATGTGACCTCAGGCTGATCGCAGACACACCATCACGCATACGGACCGCAATGATCGAAACCATCGCTAATGCATTTGCAAATTTGTACATCAGGCAATGTTTGGCTGCGATCAGTATATTGTGACACGCCATGTTCAGGGACGAGCCGTGCACACCTCGACAGAAATGCCATGTCCAGGGGCGCGCCGTGTACACCTCGACAGAAATGTCATGTTCGGGGACGCGCCGTGTACACCTCGACAGAAATGTCATGTTCAGGGACGCGCCGTGCACATCTCGACAGAAATGCCATGTTCATTTACGCGCCGTGCACACCTCGACAGAAATGTCATGTCCAGGGACGCGCCGTGTACACCTCGACAGAAATGTCATGTTCGGGGACGAGCCGTGTACACCTCGACAGAAATGTCATGTTCAGGGACGCGCCGTGCACACCTCGACAGTAATGTCATGCTCAGGGACGCGCCGTGTACACCTCGACAGTAATGTCATGTTCAGGGACGCGCCGTGTACACTTCGACAGGAATGTCGTCATGTATCCACAATGTATTCTACGAGAACAGTGTTGTTGTTGAATTTGGCCAGCCTGCCGTTGTGTGGGTGACGTCGGTTGTTCCAGAATAGAGTGACGGTGTCCCCAGCAACACCACCATGACTGCTTACAAGCTTGCATCGTGGCATATATGGAAAGGGTATACTGGAGGGCAAGGAAGGGGAGGGGAGGTAGCATCAACCCGGGAGAGAAAACGATGAGCCGCCGGTGACCCAGTCCTGTTCGGGTCGCTCCTCGCACGAGCCACAGCGTCCACCAAACAGGCGGCGTCAATTTCACCTCGTTAGCGCTGTGGTAGTCAGCTGCCAATAACTTCCTGTTCAAGAGTCGTCTCGCCGCGTCTGGATGGGGGGGGGGGGGTTGCGGGGGCTGAAGGAGGTCGGGCGCAACGCGGCCAAACAGGAAGTAGCGAGCCCTGCTGCCGATTGCATCGGGAGCGCGCGCGTCGTGTGGGCGCTGGGTGCTCAATACCCGCCGATTACACCGGGAGACCGCGCGTCGTATGGGCGCTGGGTGCTCAATACCCGCCGAGCGTTGGGTGCTCAATACCCTGCCGATTGCACCGGGAGCGCGCGCGTCTTGTGGGCGCTGGGAGCTCAATACCCTGCCGACTGCACCGGGAGCGCGCGCGTCGTGTGGGCGCTGGGTGCTCAATACCCGCCGAGCGTTGGGTGCTCAATACCCTGCCGATTGCACCGGGAGCGCGCGCGTCGTGTGGGCGCTGGGAGCTCAATACCCGCCGAGCGTTGGGTGCTCAATACCCTGCCGATTGCACCGGGAGCGCGCGCGTCGTGTGGGCGTTGGGTGCTCAATACCCTGCCGACTGCACCGGGAGCGCGCGCGTCGTGTGGGCGCTGGGTGCTCAATACCCGCCGGGCGCTGGGTGCCCAATGCCCGCCGGGCGCTGGGTGCCCAATACCCGCCGGGCGCTGGGTGCCCAATGCCCGCCGGGCGCTGGGTGCTCAATACCCGCCGGGCGCTGGGTGCCCAATGCCCGCCGAGCCGTGCAGTACACAGAGCACCAATCAGCGCCGATTCAGTGTGAACTTCAGAAGTGGGTCGAGACCAGGCTGCCGGTCGAGTTGTCCGGTGCGCCGCGGGCCAGGATCCGCCGGCTGCGGGCGTCACGCTGCGGCGGCCTGCCGTTACTGACTCGAAGGTGGTAGCGAGATCGCACCGCTGTACTGAGAAGCATGTCCACAGCTGGGGACTGGCCGTGGTACAGGCCAGGGTCGACGACAAAGGTAGATACTTACGGCGGGGTTGTCGAACACACCGAACGTAGAGTAGGTGCAAGACGGTAGAGTGAACACGAGGTCCACTCACAATACAGGAGATTCAGTTCATGCGCATAAATATACTACTATGTGTTGTGCGTGTGTCGCATGTGCGGAGTGCGGACCGTGGTTTATGGTTATAGCACCATAGACTGCCACGGACTGCTCGCCCCGATAGAGCCAGTCGCGTGAGAGCAAGGCTCTAGTCAAAAGCTTGTCTAGCCAAACCGTGTATAGCGAATACAGAGAGACCGTGATCTTACAGGGCATTAATAACAGACAGCGAGGACTGAGCGTGCACCACCACACAGTGCCCTAAAGGGTAGAACAGAAATTGGAGAAGATGAATAAACTCGGGGGATGATCGCAAAAATCCGAGACGTATCGTGCATGAGCAGGAACAGCAGATAAGAGGATACAAGTAGACATTAAAATAGACGTAATGAAGATACAAATTTAGGAGCGTGTTGAACACCTAAAAGGCCACTCAGGATTAATATGGCAATTAATACTGGGGAAAATACAACCGAAACAAAACCTCAAGGCTATGAAGAAATTTTCGATAGAAGATACAAAAGACGAGCAAAATAGTAGTGGGTTTGAGCATAGAATGGTGCATAGTGCTAGTACTGTCTGTTAAGTTACAGGCAAATGGTCAGCAGCTCTACGTCGGCACCAAATTGGACGGATACTGTGCTCATAACATCCTCTATGATCATCTAAAGTTCTAAACGAGTGACGTTCCCGTTATCAGATACCGTGGCTGCTTTCCATTTGACTTTTTTCAGTCCCGCGTTCACATAAATTCTCAGCTGCGCCTCTGGGTACGCCAGCTGGCAGCTGATCCTCCCGGCCGGTGTGTCTCTCATAGCGCACGAGGTAGATTGGAGCGTTGTTTCTCAGGAAGTCAGAAGCTAGCTCTGGACACATCTATAAGACAGTGCCAGGAAAGCTGACAGGCCGGGTTTCCTGAGAGCTGCTGGAAAACCCAGTCTCTCAGCAACTACTTGCGCAGCAGGAATATTCCCAGATATATCCATACACCTAACAATAGCACGCCATGTAAGCTGGCTACCAGCGTAACGCCACCGATTTGGGCGCTGGCACATTAACCACAATACATCCAGCGAGGCGGCGCATCACCCAACTGCATGCGAACTGCCCAGCGAGCTGCGGACGCGTGCGACCACCACATCCACGGGCTCGTTTCATTCGCGGTGGGAGACGAGCCGTGGCCACACGAACACGGTCACGGGCACATCACGCCCGACCGCATTCGGCCGCACGAGCACGCGTCCCGCCACTGGACCGGCAGGACGACAGCGAGACTCAGGTCTGAACGACACCAGGGGAGCGGCTCTGCTCTCTGATGTCGCGCAGATCCGACAGGTAGCTGGCGGAGGTGCTGTAGCGGCTGCCGTACTGGGGCGCGACTGGCAGCGGCCAGCGGCCGGCCGCTCTGCCTGTCGTGGTCTTTGGTGGGTGGCCAGGAGAGAGGCAGAGGGACACTTGGTGACTTTCTCGTGCGGCCCGGTCGAAGCTCGGGGAGTCTGGGCACTGGCGGATCGGACTGCTTGGTTTGGAGGGGACCAAGGGAGTTGGGTGTGGATGGAGGGAATGGTGTGGGGTGCGGTGGGGTGAAAGTTGGCCAGTGCATGTCAGCTTTCTGCAATCTCAGCAGTAGGTTTGAAGTACCTGAGGCAGAATTAGTGTGTCCATGCAAGCTTCTGTTCACAAAACATGCTTTATTTTCGAAAAAGTATATGTTTCCTATACACTTTATTCGGCTTCGAACCATGAAACAGAATGCCCCCACCCTCTTTCTCTCTCTCTCTCTCTCTCCCTTTCAATCCTCCAGCATATATGGATGCATGCAAAACTACACCTTAGCCCTACATTATGCAATATGGATTATTCATCGCTGTGACCAGTAAAATAGGCATACTTATCAGTGCTTACATGGAGCCGTGGTACGCGTTAGGGTCGAAGGCGGCCTCTAACCACTCGAGTCGGAATATATTCTACCAGTCATACGCTGAATTACCAACCATTATCTCGCAGCCGATGTCTCGTGCATGCGGGTTGGCATCCATTTATGGTGCGCGCTTCTCGTGGGGTCGCCTCCGCAGCGCAGTGATAACGATAACGTCCCGATAACGAAACAGATACCAGCCTGGATACTGCTCACGAGCTCGACGTGCGTCCGGCGGCGTGACGGCGGCGTGACACGTCCGCCACTACGCCGCGCCGCTGATGAATGTTTCATGCTGGATATCTGCACCGGCCGTGGCCGGACCCGTTTGGCAGCTTCTTTGACGACCTGCACTGCAGCCAGCGCGAGGCAGCACCGGCAGCACGACACGAACAAAGACAGGCGAAAGACGGCCCTGCGAGTTTTTGGTACGCCTCGGACAATATCCCACCCGCCGCATTCCAACTTCTGAAGCAAGGCGGAAGGTAACAACTTAGTCGCTTTCTACACTGCGCAAAGACCGTCTTCTCGCATGGCACGCTTTGTCCCACATGTGTGTCGCTCGCCGGGGAGCGCAGGCGACCGGAGGCGAAAGGCGCCTTCCTCCACGTGACTATCATTCACAGACCGAACTCGACTGCGAGCTGTAGCGCACGGCCAGCGTCTTCCGAGAGCCGGGAGAGGGCAGCTCCGACGGGATGATCACAGTCGGGCGATCACAGTCCGGTCGGCGACCATAGTGAGGCGAACGGCGGACGACCAGAGACGAGCGTGCGGGCCGAAACCGGCGGCCGCCCACCACGGCCCAGCGCCGCCCACCACGGCCCAGCGCCGCCCAGCAACGGCCTAACGGCAGCCCAGCGGCAGCCCACCACGGCCCAGCGCCGCCCAGCAGCGGGCTAACGGCAGCTCAGCGGCCGCCCACCACGGCCCAGCCCCGCCCAGCAGCGGCCTGACGGCAGCCCAGCGGGACGCCACACGCCGGCACGCGCTCGCCGGAAAAAGGAAACGCACCGCAGTTAACGGCGGGCCGCGCTGTGCCTAATCCGTTCGGCTGTTTGGACAAATGCGGTGGCGTTTACTGCGGTGTGTCGGCACGAGCCGGCCGGCCCAGCGGTGGGCAGGCAGGACTCGGCGGTCACGCCAGGCGCACGCCACATCTGACACCGTGTCGGCACGAGCCGGCCGGCCGGCCCAGCGGTGGGCAGGCAGGACTCGGCGGTCACGCCAGGCGCACGCCACATCTGACACCGTGTACACGCCGTACGCCAGTGCGCACGGCCGGGGATTCCGCCGCGGCCCCGCCGCTCGGACGGCCTGGCGTGCCGCTGCGCAGTTGACGGCGGCTCAGACCATGCCTAACTGGCGTAACGAACATCCAGTTTTTGCCGCGTCTTTCGACAACGGTGCCTCGGTCCGTCACACAGGCGATCACAGCCGGCACCGTGCGCCACGCAGAGGCATGGCGGTCGACTGGCGCCCGTCCGGGGATCCGGTGTGGTGGGCCCGGGTCAGCTGGGGCGACACATATGACTGCCGAGAGGTCACGTGCGATGGGCCCGGGTCAGCTGGGGTGGCACATATGACTGTAGGGGGTCAGGTAGGGCGACACATATGACAGTGGAGGGGGTCCGGTGCGATAGGCCCAGGTCAGCTGGGGTGCACATATGACTGTGTAGGGGCCGGTGCGGTGGCGATGGGCCCGGTCAGGTAGGGCGACACATTGACAGTGGAGGGGTGGTGGATGGGCCCGGGTCAGCTGGGGTGGCACATATGACTGTGGGGTCCGGTGCGGTGGCTCTAGGTCAGCTGGGGCGGCACATATGACGGTGGATGGGGTCCGGTGCGATGGGCCCGGGTCAGCTGGGGGGCACATATGACTGTGAGGGTCCGGTGCGGTGGCGTGGGCCCGGGTCAGGTAGGGCGACACATATGACGGTGGAGGGGTCCGGTGCGATGGGCCCGGGTCAGCTGGGGTGGCACATGACTGTAGGGGGTCAGGTAGGGCGACACATATGACAGTGGAGGGGGTCCGGTGCGATAGGCCCAGGTCAGCTGGGGTGGCACACATTCCTGCAGCATGCAGCAGCAGTTACGGGAAAACTGCGATAGCACAGCTGACTGGGGACATCGGGCCCGACACAGTCGATTGGAGTAACAGCACAGCGACTCGGCCGCGAGTTGATCCCGTCGAAAGTAGCGCACCTGACTGGCCAGGCAGAGAGGGCGCTTGCTAGTTCGCCACGGCTCGTTGGCGACAACAACGTTCGCCAGCACAGGGCCGAGCAGCGTAGAAGGCTGGGTCAGGTTGGGGTGGCCGCCAGCCAGCTGCGTCAGCCAGACCACATCAGCTAGGACGTGTCACTGGCTACAGGTGGCTGGGTTCAGCTAGGACGTGTCACTGGCTACAGGTGGCTGGGTTCAGCTAGGACGTGTCACTGGCCACAGGTGGCTGGGTTCAGCTAGGACGTGTCACTGGCTACAGGTGGCTGGGTTCAGCTAGGACGTGTCACTGGCTACAGGTGGCTGGGTTCAGCTAGGACGTGTCACTGGCTACAGGTGGCTGGGTTCAGCTAGGACGTGTCACTGGCCACAGATGGCTGGGTTCAGCTAGGACGCGTCACTGGCCACAGATGGCTGGGTTCAGCTAGGACGTGTCACTGGCCACAGGTGGCTGGGTTCAGCTAGGACGCGTCACTGGCTACAGGTGGCTGGGTTCAGCTAGGACGCGTCACTGGCTACAGGTGGCTGGGTTCAGCTAGGACGTGTCACTGGCCAAGGGTTCGCTAGGACGTGTCACTGGCTACAGGCGGCTGGGTTCAGCTAGGACGTGTCACTGGCTACAGGTGGCTGGGTTCAGCTAGGACGTGTCACTGGCCACAGGTGGCTGGGTTCAGCTAGGACGTGTCACTGGCCACAGATGGCTGGGTTCAGCTAGGACGTGTCACTGGCTACAGGTGGCTGGGTTCAGCTAGGACGTGTCACTGGCTACAGGTGGCTGGGTTCAGCTAGGACGTGTCACTGGCCACAGGTGGCTGGGTTCAGCTAGGACGTGTCACTGGCTACAGGTGGCTGGGTTCAGCTAGGACGCGTCACTGGCCACAGGTGGCTGGGTTCAGCTAGGACGTGTCACTGGCTACAGGTGGCTGGGTTCAGCTAGGACGTGTCACTGGCCACAGGTGGCTGGGTTCAGCTAGGACGTGTCACTGGCCACAGGTGGCTGGGTTCAGCTAGGACGTGTCACTGGCTACAGGTGGCTGGGTTCAGCTAGGACGTGTCACTGGCCACAGATGGCTGGGTTCAGCTAGGACGCGTCACTGGCCACAGATGGCTGGGTTCAGCTAGGACGTGTCACTGGCCACAGATGGCTGGGTTCAGCTAGGACGTGTCACTGGCCACAGATGGCTGGGTTCAGCTAGGACGTGTCACTGGCTACAGGTGGCTGGGTTCAGCTAGGACGTGTCACTGGCCACAGGTGGCTGGGTTCAGCTAGGACGTGTCACTGGCTACAGGTGGGTGGGTTCAGCTAGGACGTGTCACTGGCCACAGATGGCTGGGTTCAGCTAGGACGCGTCACTGGCCACAGATGGGTGGGTTCAGCTAGGACGTGTCACTGGCCACAGATGGCTGGGTTCAGCTAGGACGCGTCACTGGCCACAGATGGCTGGGTTCAGCTAGGACGTGTCACTGGCCACAGGTGGCTGGGTTCAGCTAGGACGTGTCACTGGCCACAGATGGCTGGGTTCAGCTAGGACGTGTCACTGGCTACAGGTGGCTGGGTTCAGCTAGGACGTGTCACTGGCTACAGGTGGCTGGGTTCAGCTAGGACGTGTCACTGGCCACAGATGGCTGGGTTCAGCTAGGACGTGTCACTGGCTACAGGTGGCTGGGTTCAGCTAGGACGTGTCACTGGCCACAGGTGGCTGGGTTCAGCTAGGACGTGTCACTGGCCACAGGTGGCTGGGTTCAGCTAGGACGTGTCACTGGCCACAGATGGGTGGGTTCAGCTAGGACGCGTCACTGGCCACAGGTGTCAAGGTCAGGCTGGGGAGCGGCCAGCCAGCTGGGTCTGCCAGACCACATCAGCTAGGACGCGTCACTGGCCAGTGCAAGGCTCGCCTTCTAAACGTCGGACATCGCGCGTCTCATTTGCTGACGGGAGCACAAGGCGCATCGGGGGCACTTCCAACAACCACATTGCATTGCAGTGCACCGGCCGCAAGTGGTGTCCATTCACCGTGTTGTGTGCAGTGCGCCTGCACCCTAAGAGCAGGCAGGCGTCCGTCAGCTGAGCCGCTTCCCCGGCAGCCAGCCGGGACGCACTGACTCACGTGAGCCAACCTGACGTGACGTCACATGTCCGGGTGGACTGCCGATGGGCTGTCACTGTCGCATTACGTCACTGAACCGCGCGACGCGCTCTGGACGGCGAGGATGCAGGCCGAGGCGGCGGCTTGTCACCGATGTTAGATTAGAGGTTAGACGAGGTTATACCAGACCAGGGAAGTGGGAACCGGGAGGTGGAGGGGGGGGGTAGTGGGGTAGAAGGAACATTCCTCCCCGGTTTTGAAGCTGGGGGAGACGCTTCCCAACCTAGTTCTTCCTTGAAATTTCATGTTTTCTTATATTGAAGCGAGAAAAAAAAATCCTTGCATTTTCACGATATGTTGGTCGAGCTTTCAGACGTAAGCCACAGTCTATCACAGTCCCATACTAATAAATGGAACATACCGGAATTGTAAATCGTCCGCAATATGGCAACTACCCGAAGTTTTTTCCTTGGCGCGGTATCCTATGCGTAACTCATCAAATATTAAATCCCACATAAATTTCAGTCATTCAGGACCTCACGACCTTCCTCAGTGACGTTGTGATTGGTCCAGGCTGCAACTTTTGGTACAAATAACGTCATAACTTGCGCATAGGTAGCGAACATGCACGAGTCAGATGATAAACAACGATGTTGACACGAGAGAAAATAGTGGTGATAAAATGCATGTCACGCGAAATGGGAAGTCTTCAGGTTTTATATGAAGGTGTGGCCAACGATACCCTTATTGTTGTGATGCGATTGTTGTAATTCCCTTCTGTGACCTCCCGGATGTTTGCCCAGCTTAGCGGCCACCATAACTGAGTGGTGATGCTCCGCGATGGCCATTGCCGTGGTGGGGAGGAGAGTTCTAAAGTGTTTACTGTAGTTAGTGTCAAATCGCCAGATAATATAATCATGCAGCGTACGTAGACCTTATTGTAGATCCATTGTAGTCTATGGTCTTCAATGGATTTCGCACCAAGTCATTCATTGTGCCTTAAAGCGTTGTAATGCGGCACGATTCTGGAGCGTGTACCAAGGCGCTAAAACTAGTTTTGGTGCGCTGCCAGGGCAAACTGTCCTCGGCATGTGACAAAAAACGTCAACGCATTTCTGCTACTGCGCTAATTATATCCAAGTCAAAATCTATTTTC
Source organism: Ashinkailepas kermadecensis (assembly GCA_034440615.1). Taxonomy (NCBI): domain Eukaryota; kingdom Metazoa; phylum Arthropoda; class Thecostraca; family Neolepadidae; genus Ashinkailepas; species Ashinkailepas kermadecensis. The sequence goes on along the minus strand of JAOTOM010004678.1, from coordinate 226,513 downwards.
CCAGTCTGGACCGAGACTGCAAAACAAGGAAGGTCCCGGCGAGATCTCATCGGCATGCAGTGTCTGCCATGCACTGTCAGGTATGTGAGGAAGGTGTGTGTACAATGCCTGTCATGTACTGTCAGGCATGCGAGGAAGGTATGCACTGTGTCTGCCATGCACTGTCAGGCATGCGAGGAAGGTGTGTACAGTGTCTGCCATGTACTGTCAGGCATGCGAAGGTGTGCACTGTGTCTGTCATGTACTGTCAGAGATGCGAGGAAGGCGTGTACAGTGTGTGTCATGTACGGTCAGGCATGCGAGGAAGATGTGTACCGTGTCTGTCATGTACTGTCAGGCATGCGAGGAAGGTATGCACTGTGTGTGTCATGTACCGTCAGGCATGCGAGGAAGGTGTGCACAGTGTCTGTCATGTACTGTCAGGCATGCAAGGAAGGCGTGTACAGTGTGTGTCATGTACTGTCAGGCATGCGAGGAAGGTGTGTACCGTGTATGTCATGTACTGTCAGGCATGCGAGGAAGGTATCCACTGTGTGTGTCATGTACCGTCAGGCATGCGAGGAAGGTGTGTACAGTGTCTGTCATGTACTGTCAGGCATGCGAGGAACGTGTGCATTGCGTCTGTCATGTACTGTCAGACATGCGAGGAAGGTGTGCACTGTGGGCACTAACCTAACCCAGTTCCGCTTGCCAAGAACCTATGCATGCATGTATGCATGCATGTATATACTTGCATACAATATTTACAGGTGCACACCCAATTACAGATGCAGTCAGGAAACAAAGCACCCATCCGTAGCTCAGTTTGCATAACATTGGTATGGCAAGTGATTTACTGGATGCACCACTGACTTCCTACACCTGCACACACCTGCATCTGCATATCTACCCTGCACCTACGTCCGAAAGGAAATGTTCCAAACCTTACGGGGGGGGGCGGCCTGTAGTCACTGTGCCAAAACGTCGCAGGAGCTGCACCGACATTGCGTGTCACTGCACCGAAAATGTCTGTACGTCAAAGGTATACAAATATATGTTGCAAAACACATACAATGTTGGACAAAAATGTTGTGCTCTGTTACTGCTTAGCAGAGCAATGGTACGTTGTGTGCCACAATTCAGTGTAGCTCACCACCGTGGCAGACCCACCCGTAAACTACACTACCGTGCCTGGCGTATTGGGATGCCATTGCGGCAGCCATGTCAGCTAATGTGCATGATTTCCAATCTGGCACTTACACCTATACGTACATCCACACCTATATTTTTTCAGGAAAAAGGTAAATTATAACTGATGTTTTTGCTTACTTTAAATAGGGCCATACTATTCTCAAAGGCACGTAACGCACCCAGCATATGGCACATTGGTACCGACCTTTTACCGACAAGGCTATGTGGTGGATGGATGCAATATTTTTGTCTGTAAACATGCACAAGATTATTCGGAAGGTCATACTCTTCTGTCATACCATGTTAAATTTCACCGGTCATTGTGTGCTAAAGCGGTGCCGACCTTACAGCCGTACCGTGCGCACTGTGGCAACCAATACATTTAATTGCCTATAGAAACTTGGGCACCCACAATGTGATGCAAACAAAAACTAAACACTTTGAGATCTTGGTTCTGATGTGCAACTTTGCAAGTATAATCGTGCCCCCACCCCCCGACAATTGAAACATAACTCCCGCGTCCCTGCCGACAACTGGTCTGAAAATATTTCCGATATTAGAATTGAGAGGCGAGGCGTTTTCTACCACAATGTGCATATCGTGAATGAAATTGACGTTGATTGGTCTGGAATGGCGTCGGAGTTCAAACGTGCGTCACAAATCCCGTGGTCGTCATGGCAACGTCAATAGCTCGGCTGAGACCACGACCGGATATTGCTTGATACGGCTGCTTCTTTCAGCAGCCTTCGGCACGGCGGCAGCTGTGTTCGCCACAGGTCATGTGCCACCAAGCCTTGATGGCGTACCGGATCGCACCTCAGGCTCGGCGGCACGATTCGCACCACATGCCGCCGTGGCCACGACATGCCGGGTCGGGACAGTGCCTCACGACATGGCCGAACCAGTGGCGGATCCAGTCGGCTCGCTTGGGAGGATTCAAAAATAAATGTTCACAGGGTAATTTTGTTTATCAACATCCTACAATTTTCCGAAAGGTCGTAGTTCTAGATGCATTGTGATTGATAAGTATTTCTTGTAATCATACTGCTACCCGAAGATCGATATAATTTGAGAAACTTGAGATTATCTGTCTTGGCACCAAATATCGCGTGGTGAAAGTTGCCTTCCTTGCTTCCTCTCGGCCTGGGCGCACCAAGCAATGGGTCAGAGTAGTGCTTCCAGACCAGGGCGGACGGCAGTTGTCACTGGTGACCCCACACCAAGAGCAAGGCCGGTGTGGAGCCTGTCTCCCGTGCGAGAGGTCAGCACGTCCGTCCGGCAATTGTCACTGGTGACCCCACACCAGGTGCGGGGCCGGTGTGTCACCAGTCTCCCATGCGAGAGGTCAGCACGTGCGAACGGCACAGAGGCCGCACGACATCCTCCTACAGCCCGACCTGCGCCGACCCCAGCACGTGCGGACGGCGCAGAGGCCGCACGACATCCTCCTACAGCCCGACCTGCGCCGACCCCAGCACGTGCGGATGGCGCAGAGGCCGCACGACATCCTCCTACAGCCCGACCTGCGCCGACCCCAGCACGTGCGGATGGCGCAGAGGCCGCACGACATCCTCCTACAGCCCGACCTGCGCAGATCCCAGCACGTGCGGACGGCGCAGAGGCCGCACGACATCCTCCTACAGCCCGACCTGCGCCGATCCCAGCACGTTCGGACGGCGCAGAGGCCGCACGACATCCTCCTACAGCCCGCCCTGCGCCGATCCAAGCCAAGACTGCACGAGACGGCCGACCGTCGTTCTGCACCGGTCCCGACCTGAGACATCTGACCTGAGACATCCGACCTGAGACATCCGACCTGAGACATCTGACGGACACGATATCTGAAGGACGATGCGATGCGGCCGAAATCCCACGGCCAATACTAACCCCGGCGGACATGGGCGCAGCCCGGCTCTGACGATCCGTCGCCGAACTCCGCCCGCTTCCGACCCGACTTCCCACGCGTCCATCGGGGCGGAGTTCCGCGCTCAAAATGCGGCCCCGCCACTAACACGTCGACGTGGGCGCTGCCATTCCGCAGTTATGCGCGGCGAGGAAATCCAGTCGGTACGGCTGAATGACGGCGCCAGCGTCGGACAGCGCGCACGACGGAAACGACGCTTCATTTGTGAAATGCGAGATCGTGTTGAGTGGCTTCTTGCAGAAGCCAACATCGCTACACGCCTCAACACTCGCACAGAACGCCCACCCTCATTTTCAGAACACTACGCCACACTCAGACACGCAATACTCTGCGACATACGAAACGCATGTGATCGCCTGGAGGAGGAACTTGGGCTGAACAATTCGTTGAGAGGGGGAGATAGCACTCTAACATAATGTATCTCTGAGAGGGGCGCCTTTCGCAGCATGTAACGGCTCAGAACCGAATTTAGGGAGCTAAATGATCTTATAACAGCGACTGGGAGCAGCCATCGTCATTGATTACACAATTATTGAGTTGTTTGGCAATAACGACATGTTTCGGTGGCATTTGACCGAGACAAGTACATTTCAACTGCAAAATAATAACGGCAAATGTATTCTTCGCATTAACCAAGCCATGTACTCGCCAAACATTAAGCATATTTGAACCACCAGCGGGACGTGATGTCAGGATTGTGTTATGTTTCACACCGCATTCCCACAAAAATTACCAATTATGTGGCGCCATAATTGACAAAGTGAACGGCAACCGACCACCATGCAGGCACTGAATTCGTTCCTCCCGCTGCGTGGTTAAAGGCCCGAGGTACTGAGAGTACCGCAACTTCACGTGCTGGGAACTACACTGTACGCCAGAGCCAGAACGACGTGGAGAAGCGCCGGCCACGGAAGACTGGTTACGGTGCGCCGCGCCGACGACGAACGGTTTCTGACCGCAGTCTCACTACAGGAAGTGGCAACTGCCGGTCCGTCAGAGCGACGGCGAGCGCTTAGCCGCAGCTGACAGTGGTCTCAGCATACACTGCAGCTGACAGTGGCATCAGTGTACACTCAGGGGACGAGTGGTCTAGGGGTAAGATACTCGTCTCACAATCGAAAGATTGTGGGTTCGAGTCTCACCTGTCGCTACTCTTCGCCCGCGACAAATCGGCGTGAGAGATTGGCGACGCTATATGACTCAACGGTCGACGTGTCGTAAAACCAATAACCAACCAACCAATCAGTGTACACTCCAACTGACAGTGGTCTCAGTATACACTGCAGCAAACAGTAGTCTCAGTACATATTGCAGCTGACATTGGTATCGGTGTACACTGCAGCTGGCAGTGGCATCAGTGTACACTGCAGCTGACAGTGGCATCGGTGTACACTGCAGCTGACAGTGGCATCGGTGTACACTGCAGCTGGCAGTGGCATCAGTGTACACTGCAGCTGGCAGTGGCCTCGGTGCATACTGCAGCTGACAGTGGCCTCGGTGTATACTGCAGCTGAAAGTGGTTTCAGTGTGCATTGCAGCTGACAGTGGTCTCAGTATACACTGCAGCTGACAGTGGCCTCCGTGTGCACTGCAGCTGGTAGTGGCCTCGATGCATACTGCAGCTGACAGTGGCCTCGGTGTATACTGCAGCTGACAGTGGTCTCAGTGTACACTGCAACTGACAATGGTCTCAGTACCTACTGCACCTGACAGTGATCTCAGTACACACTGATGCCGGCGATACGGACGCCAGACGTGCCGATCGCTCCACTTTCTCGACTGCAGGGGGATAGCGGACGAGGATTAACAATGATAGGTGAGTATTCTCCCGCAACAGCGAAAAGAGGACACGCATTGTGTAGTACGCAGAGATATAAGACAAGATGGGAGATTTGCCGATTTCGATATAGACCCGGTGTTGGGTAGATTGCGACACCGATTTATGTAAGTTTCTTGTCCGCAACTACACAGTCGGTTCATAATTAGCAAGCTTTCCTTTGCTGTACCGGTCGCCTTTGTTCTGCTCTCGTAACCTTTTTTTGGGGTGCAGTTTCCACAAAAAGCGAATGTGTGTGACGCTGTAATTATTGATGTGCTACTGAATTTGCACAGATCTCTGGTAGAAGTCAACAACATCTTAGCAGTAGTATCATGTACACTACCGCCCAGGTGGAAATCCACGGGAGCAGACATAAATATCTTTGCACAAATCGTATTATGAGTATTGATTACCAATTATTCAGCTGACTACATATCCCCACTTATGGGGATATTTGAAGTTTGTAATCATCTCTGACACAAACCACCTTTGGACTGCAGGCGATGGCCTACATGATCGTTGCAGACGTGTTTTGGGTCGATGGTAAAACACTGGAGGAGAACATACTGACATGGCTTCTTTCGTACCTGGAGTGCGTCTGAACGGTGCACAGATGAGGCACGAATATGATAGTCGGGAGAGTTGGGACACTGCACCACAATTAACTCTGGGTAAAAGGCTCTCTCATCACGCTACCAATCGAGATATATTGCTACCGGGATAGGATACACACAAGTCAAAACACTACCAAATACAGTAAATATGAATGATGCCGAATGGTGTCCTCCAGCATTTAATCGGGCGAAACGTGACCAAATACCGCCCCAATATTTTCCTGACCGACTATCTAAGACCTTCCTCAGGCCACCTTATCTGGATGTTTATATTTTTGTAGTATGGAAGAAGTGGATAATACAAATGTGCAGTTCATAGCATGAACTCCTGACTGTCTTGAGATTAGCATATTTGCCATCGAAAGACAATCAAATGGAGTACAAAGGCAAAATTGAAATTGTTATGATTCTACTTGATGTATGATAGCCTTGTCTACCAGCCCTGGCTACTCTGTCCCCCCAAAAAACAAGCTACTTAGTGATACAAATAATGCACCTTCTCCTACGCAATACGAGTTTTGTTTGTCCGCCAGTGATCCGGACCGCGTGTCGCGTGTCTCACTCCACTTTGCGTCTACCACGTCCACCAGCTCCAATTACGTGTGGCTTTAACTGCAAGTAGGGCGTACATCCACGGCGAAGACAATCCCATCTAACAGTAACAGACTTTCACAACTGCAGCCGGTTACTCACACAATGGCGAAATAGTGCGCGTTTTTCTTCAGCGCACAAAAACGCAGGCATCAATGATGAACGGCTATGTGTCTGTGACTTATATTCGCAGCACACGTCTATGTTTCAGCTGGACCTGGGGCAAGGCACACTAATTTGCTCAGGCACCGCAGTGGACGGTCGGCCGCAGAACAAGCATCGGCCGGCATCACCTGGTAAATACCTCCCATCCCCCTGACCTGGTTATCAGACCAGTAGTATTCTCACAATTATTAGAGTCGACTGCACACAGCCGCGACGCAGGCTGGTGTGGGAACGCACGAGCTGGCGCGGATAATGCGCGTGTGCGGGTGTGCGAGCGGGCTGGTGAGTGAGCCAGCGTCACATGCAGACAAAGGCTCTCTCTCTCGCGCGCGTGTGCGTGTGCACCAGATTGCGTGTGTACCAGTACTGGATCACGGGCGACGGCTGGCGTGTGCCATATGGTTGCTGTCCTAACGGTGCAGCCGGTCCAGTTGGACGCGCCGCAGCGTCGGCCGCCGCACTGTACAGAGGCGCGGTCGTGGCCGGCCCGGCCCGGCCAGCAGTCCACACCGACCGCGGAGACCGCTGGCGACTGGCGGCTCAAGTCTGATGCCTGGCTGGCTCAAGTCTGGACTCCCGCCCGGCTGGCGGCTCAAGTCCGGCCAGAGGGTGAAGCACGGCCAGAGGGTGAAGCACGGCCATAGGATGAAGCCTGGCCCGCTCTATGCGAAGCAGCGAGCGTGAGCATGTGGTCGGAGTCAGAAATGTCGCCGACACGTCGGCCTCCTGACCATGCGGCTCCGAACGGCGGCCAGCCACCCGGACCTGCTGCACTCACAAGCCCGACCAGCGTAACTCTGGACAACCGCCAGCCACCCTGACCTGCTGCACTCACAAGCCCGACCAGCTCAACTCTGGGCAACCGCCAGCCACCCGGACCTGCTGCACTCACAAGCCCGACCAGCGTAACTCTGGACAACCGCCAGCCACCCTGACCTGCTGCACTCACAAGCCCGACCAGCGTAACTCTGGACAACCGCCAGCCACCCTGACCTGCTGCACTCACAAGCCCGACCAGCTCAACTCTGGGCAACCGCCAGCCACCCGGACCTGCTGCACTCACAAGCCCGACCAGCTCAACTCTGGGCAACCGCCAGCCACCCTGACCTGCTGCACTCACAAGCCCGACCAGCTCAACTCTGGGCAACCGCCAGCCACCCGGACCTGCTGCACTCACAAGCCCGACCAGCGTACCTCTGGACAACCGCCAGCCACCCTGACCTGCTGCACTCATAAGCCCGACCAGCTCAACTCTGGGCAACCGCCAGCCACCCTGACCTGCTGCACTCACAAGCCCGACCAGCTCAACTCTGGGCAACCGCCAGCCACCCTGACCTGCTGCACTCACAAGCCCGACCAGCTCAACTCTGGGCAACCGCCAGCCACCCTGACGCAGAGAAACAGCGCGAATCGTCAGCCGATTACCGCCCCGCCCCGCCCGGTACTGTGTCTGGATGCGTGAACACGAACACCCTCACGCGCTGCACCACCTTCAGGCAGGCAGAGCCGCTTCATGTGATGCCCATCGCCCAGCTCACACCGCTGCACCACCTTCAGGCAGGCAGAGCCGCTTCATGTGAGGCCCATCGCCCAGCTCACACCGCTGCACCACCTTCAGGCAGGCAGAGCCGCTTCATGTGAGGCCCATCGCCCAGCTCACATCGCTGCACCACCTCCAGGCAGGCAGAGCCGCTTCGTGTGATGCCCATCGCCCAGCTCACTCCGCCGCACCACCTTCAGGCAGGCAGAGCCGCTTCATGTGATGCCCATCGCCCAGCTCACACCGCTGCACCACCTTCAGGCAGGCAGAACCGCTTCATCCGCCCAGCTCACATCGCTGCACCACCTCCAGGCAGGCAGAGCCGCTTCATGTGAGGCCCATCGCCCAGCCCATCGCTGCACCACCTCCAGGCAGGCAGAGCCGCTTCTGGGAGGCCCATCGCCCAGCTCACTCCGCCGCACCACCTTCAGGCAGGCAGAGCCGCTTCATGTGAGGCCCATCGCCCAGCTCACACCGCTGCACCACCTCCAGGCAGGCGGAGCCGCTTCGTGTGATGCCCACCACCCAGCTCACTCCGCCGCCGACCACGGCGACATCTCACTGCACGGCCGCACGTGCACGACCGGTGCACGGCGTGCACACTCCGTAAGCCGAGCCGACGCGTCTTTGGTCGGCTGGACGGGTCGGGTTGGACGGCTTTGGCCGGCTTGTGTTGGCAGCGTCTGTGTTTCCGTCGCCGCCGCGCCAGGCTGGCTGATGACAGGCCGCCGCGCCCCGCGCCGTTGGCGCCGAACGAGTCGCGTGACGGCAGAAGTGATCATTGGGCCGCCAGGGAGACGACACCTGCTCACGGCTGACAGCTGCGTCAGCTGGCAGTCCCGTCAGCTCACTGAAGCGGTGCGGTTGGAGCCGACAGTCAGGCCGTACTCTCGCTGCCCAGGGGCACAGGCCGAGCCCACAGATAGTGCACGTCCCGAGGTGCCGCGTGTGCACACGTATTATCCGCTGCGGTAGCTGCGATGTCACATCTCCAAAACTCGAATTATGAGTTAAATCGGAAGCCAATTAGCTCAGGCATTTTCATATTCAGTGCAGATATGTTTATTTGGGCACGGAGCAGTCTGTGCCTCCGGCTGACGTCACTCGTTTGACAGGTAACTGGGACTGACGTCACTCGCTTGACAGGTAACTGGGACTGACGTCACTCGCTTGGCAGTTAACTCAAACTGACGTCACTCGCTTGACAGCGGACTGAAACTGAAGTTACTCGCTTGACAGCGGACTGAAACTGACGTCACACGTTTGACAGCTGAATGAAACTGATGTCACTCGCTTGACGGCAGACTGAAACTGACGTTACTCGCTTGACAGCGACTGAGATAAATACTAACGGCCATGGGATCGAGCCGGTGCTGCCACCACCCGCATATCAATGTGAAAGAAAAAGAAGATTATTTCGAAGTAAATGCACGCATGTAGTATTTCCATGGAAGACTGAATACGTGCAGGGTGCGGACACGGTTACTCATCGTTGAAAATAGGACCGGGAATTTGATCAATCCTTCCTTGCGCGCTTTATGATTTGTGAAGTGGCACATCCTCTTAAATACAAACGATTAACGGTTGTTTAATCATGTCCACTCTAAGCGTTACCTGAAGGGATACTTTTCACTAAACATTGACAGATAATATCAACGGTGGCTGCGCTCTCCTCGAACCAGGAAATGTATACATTGGGTGATTCGATGCGTGAAGTGAGTTGCCAAGTGCCTGGATATTAAAAGTGGACGAACTAGGACGTCAGTAGCCCCTAACTACAATGAATCACCAGGCGCCACTTTTGATTGGCCTTCTACATCCGGGCGATGTGCTAGCCTTGACTTGCATCAAGTTCTATTATCTCAGACATGGGTGTATTCTTTGGGAACGACATATTCCTCGCAGTATTTCGAAAACACATATTTCGAGACAAGATCATGCTTTTTATTCACTGTCCCTCGATTTCCCAGGAATCAAAATTGCACTCGCAGATATAATTTTCATCGCTCAATTTCGATAACAAATATATGAATAATATGAACATATTTCAGGTAAATTCAGTGGCCTGTCGAGCAGTCATACTACGAGATTATTTGGTTTCGTGTGCCTGCTGTTGAAACTAAAATCCAAGATCGAAAAATAGCCTGAGAGTATCTTGTGTTCTTTCGAACATACTCATATCAGCCTACGATCACACTCATGGCATTGTTAGGCATTGTTTAAAATAAAATTGAAATGAAACGGGTAGCCTGAGATACGACGCCGACATTATCACTCGCATGACTTACACCAGAATCTGAGAAATCCCACAATTACTAAGAACACACCAGGTCGGGAATTTTCGTATCCGGCCGGAGCGGAAATTTATCGCACCAGATATAGCTATCTGGCCGGGTGATCCGGCAACATACGGATCACGCGTATGTTGCCTAGTCTTAGTCAGGACCTTGTCAAGATGGAACTGCCGTCCCAAAACTGGCAACTATCTGGGCATCATCTGGCAACTATCTGGGCATCATCCAAGTTCTTTGCAGGATCCTATCTTTACCTATTATTACCTTCGCCTATTTTTTTAGCGCGCTTTCTAAATACCAAGGTGTGATAGCCTGCTTGATCCCACACCATTGGCTGCAATCACATACTAAATTCTAGAGTAGTTGCATGGCACTGGTAACACAAAAGGTAGCCACACCATGATTCATCAAACACTGCTAGTGTGGTGGCACCGTCGCACGTCCCTCGATACCACGCACACCTGGTGGCAGTACAATGGTGACCGACTTGTGATGATATAGTGGCCAGCAGCCTCACGTACGGAAGCTCGTCTGTTGCTCTTCCACTGTCTTCAGACAACTTATCGCCACGTGGGCTACGACCCCCGTATATCCAGGTAGTTATGCGTATGCTGTGGCTGTCGCTAACTGCACGCTTTTTGGTGAACTTTACGGGGCAATCTGTAATATATGGTATCGGGAAACAAGTCACACTAAATGCATGCATAACTAAATAACCGTGCATAACTAAATAAACTTACCCTATGGCATGGCATTTGTTACAATCGGTCCTTGTTGCTGGAGCCGTCTGCTGCGGCTCTTGCTGACGTTATGGACGCACAATTACAGAGAGGTAGTCTTTCGAATCATGAATCCCGCCGTACAGATGCTGCCGTTCGTTTGCCTGATCTCCACCCACCTGAGCGCCAACTAGCGGCGCTTATAAGAACTATAGTCTTCAGATTGGACGCTAGACAATATGTTTGCGCTGTAAAGCAGTGTGGGCAGCAGGTGGCAGCACCACCGCACAACGTGATATAGATGGCAGCAGCATAGTCAGTTGAAGCCATGAATTTGTGCCCGAGGCAGGCGTCTAGGAACATTTAAGAACGAAATGACGCTACGTTTCCATCCTATCATGAAATGGATTAAGTTTTCGCATCAGCATGATCTGTTTAATCAGAGCCAATTCCAATGTCGCTTGGGACCACTGTTCACAAGTGTTTATGAAATCGTCGAATAGAAATAGCATAACGGATGATTATTTGGGTAATTCACATGGACGTATAGTTTAATATAACGAAGAATGGCTCTTAGATGCTCCTGGGTTTTAGACATTGTGTGTAAATAAAATATACGACCTTCAATATACCAGGAGGTGCTGAGTTGACATCAAAAGTAACGATAAAGGTTATACTGTATTGCTCAACGTTTCGGCCAGGGGCCATCGTCAGGAGTGTTACAGGGGCACTTATGTATATATATATATATATATATATATATATATATATATATATATATATATATATAACTGTATACAGGGGCCATCGTCCATAAAAGTTACATTTTATTTACACACAATGGACGTATAGTTGCACGATAGCTGTAGTGGGAACTCTTTGTTCCTAAAACATGCACTAAACATGCACGCAGCAAATCAATATGACATGAAGCTGCACTAGTCATTTGTCCGTTAGCTGCTGGTGGTCATCGCGGGGATAAGCAGCGTGATCGGCCTCGGACCGAAAATTCTGAGTTCGAGACCACATGGCTGTCTTTCTGTAGACAGAAAGACACCCGACAGAACGGTGCAGGAGATTGGCGACACCCACGTGTCACACACCAGGCGCCTCATTGCGTACGCTGTGAAACAGTCCTGACGTGTGCACAGCATATACACCGCGGCCATAAATTTCGTCTGTAGGAAGTCTGCCTGTAGGAAGTCTGTAAATTTCGTCTGTAGGAAGTCTTTCGTCTGCCATAAATTTCGTCTTGCTGTAGACGACCAATGCGCTGGGTTAAATTATGTGACGGTGAGCAGCGACTCACCTAGTGCCGACTGGCGGCAGAAGAAGTCCTCGCGCAGCGACTGGGTCTCGCTGATGTCGTCTTCGTCCATCTCGTCCTCGTCCTCCTCCTCCTCCTCCAGCAGGGTGGGCGGCGGCGCCATGTCGTAGCCCCACTGTTTGCGGAACGCCTTGCCGCCTCCGTCCAGCCGGACGCGCGGCAGGTCCAGGAAGAGCGAGTCGCCGATCTGCCCGACAGACGCTGGTGTCAGTGTCGGCTGGTGCCGGTGTCAGTGTCGGCTGGTGCCGGTGTCAGTGTCGGCTCGTGCCGGTGTCAGTGTCGGCTGGTGCCGGTGTCAGCGTCGGCTGGTGCCGGTGTCAGCATCGGCTGGTGCCGGTGTCAGCATCGGCTGGTGCTCGTGGTGGTGACGATCAGCACCGCACCGCCGTTTGAGACAACGCGCTGCAATTAGGCGGGGCCGGCTGTGAAGTGCCGACGACGGCGACCGACAGAGCTACCGTCAAAACAGCGCGGCCGTTAATAACCATCAGCGAGCCGCCTCGCGCGGAGTGGCGCCGCCCCGTCCGGTTGAGACACAAATAATCGTCACTATATGAGCATACAGCCGGCGTCACCCGACTTAACGCCGCACGGGAGGTCGCGCGTGACCCAAATTCGTCCAAATTGGCCAAGTCGAGAACGCTGGACGGTGATCTCGCCACTCACGACAACGGCAAACGGCACGGCCGTTAAGCAATGACGCTGGAGGCCGTCTGGGCGCTTAGTTGGACTACGGACCGACGTCCGTGGTGGTGGGAACATCGTCTGCGGCACCATCAATTGCGCAGCTCATTATTCAGCTGGACGTCGAACGATCCGGTGCACAACTGAGGGACGAGAGGAAGCTTAACCCTTGCTACTGGTACTGGACGCTCTTCATTACCACGCTATTATCGATCTTTGCGTACGCACTGCAAATGCAAATTATCCCGCAAGATTAGACGAAATTATAAAATCCCAGAAACGTGCAGTACGAATTATTTATTATAAACATTATCCATATTCTACAAATGAGTTAGTTATCAAGTACAACATTTTGAAGTTCACTGATATGGTGCATGAACAAAGCATATTAATACTGCACAAATTTGTCCATGACACATTGCCATGCACTATGGCTGACTTCTTTCAATATGGAACACCTGCTAATACAATAATCATTCAACATTTCTCTGTACCATTTACTTATCGACAATATAGGCTGTATGCTATTACATACTCTGCACCAAAATCCTGGAACAGTGTAATTTGCCAAATATTTCCCAGTATAGAACAGGTACCAAGGAAAAAGATGTGCTTAATACATGTGTTAGACGTTACTTTATGGAATTATACAAATCAAATGAAAACTGAAAACAGAATATAGTTCATATAATTCACAAGGTTAAAAAAATTATACCTTGCCATGGAGGATATCAGTGTTGATATATGGCAGCATACAAAAGTATGATGTGCTTGAATGAATGTGTTTTTATGTGTTGTTCCTTTTTGTGTATGGAGGATTTCGTTAGGTTCGTATATACCCATGCATATTTTGCATGAGTTATCTCTGTATGAATGCTTTTCATCATTTCTGTACTCCCCTTAACATTTCATCTTGTGACCATGGGAATTCTGTGGGCGTTACTAGCTTGCTACCTGTCCATGGTTTTCCCATCGTCTCATTTCCTTTCTACTAATTGGCGGTGGTCTATCTGCAAAAATAAAAATGAAAATACAGAAGGGATGAAAATAGTATTGGTATAATCACATTTTGTTGTATCTCTTGCTTACATCCCGAGGCACCCATGTGTTGGCTGTCCCGATCTACAGGCAGCTCACCTTGGGAAGCCCCACATTGAAAGACCCAATGAAGGTGCATACAGCCAAATTAGGATAGGCTGCTGCTGCATCTGATATGGGGACAATTTTATTTTAAAAATGCGTGCGCGTGCAGAGGTGCAACAAAACACACACACATTACTGACCGCCACTGCCGGATACGTGCATGATGTGCTGTGGTGTTTCCCTGGCGGTGATCGGGTCGAACGAGCGCTTCAATGTAAGGATAGTGTTCGGATAATGTGTTTGGAAAATGTTTGAAGTGTTTGGATATTGCTTGGATAATGTTTGAATAGTTTTTGGATAGCGCAGTTGAACGCCTGTTATGCACGTATTAACGAGTTGGCGTTCATGCGCGAATCCAACGTCACATTTAACCAGTACAGTGCAGTGAAGGGATAGCAATGAGCATTAGCATGTGTCCAGTACGGGCCACATAGCTGTCATGGACAGGGTTGGATTTGTGGTTTGTAATCCTGGATGTGGAGAGGAAAACTTTGGGTGACGAATATGGAGACGATATTGTTTTTCAACATGCGACATCAGAATATCAGCTTGCACTTTCCAGCGAGTCTTGAGCACTTCATCATGAAACAGTTCATTGTCAAACAACACCATTCAACCTCCAAATTAGAAAAATGAGACAAAATAATTTTCTGGAGAGGATAATGTTCTGGATGGCAAAATTCATGAACAGCATATTTTCCCGATTGTGGTCCTAGACATGGGGACACTGGGGGATGATACACCGTATTTCCCTTCCGATAAGGTATACCCCAACCCGCTCAGCTGTAGGTGTATCTAGAAAAAAATACTCGGTCGGAACATTTTAATTACCTCGGTCTTTCGCCTCACAATTTTGTTGACGTTGCGTTTACGCGGTTCAGGCGATTGAACCTGGTTACTGCATACCGATTTAATGTATGGACTGCATGTCCCAAGAGCAACAAACCATTGTAGAACGCCACGAGTCTGGTTGGTTGGTTGGTTATTGGTTTTACGACACGTCGACCGTTGAGTCATGTAGCGTCGCCAATCTCTCACGCCGATTGGTCGCCGGCGAAGAGTAGCGACAGGTGAGACTCGAACCCACAACCTTTCGATTGTGAGACGAGCATCTTACCCCTAGACCACTCGTCCCCCAGAATGCCACCAGTCAACTGTTCACTTACCATCGAGGAAATTCAAAAACAGACAGACTGTAATCTGCCAAGCAGCTACGTTCCCTCACAACGGCTCCCCAACAGTAACTCATCTCGAGGGCTGAGGCCAAATATCCCCGTGAACAATTATAAAACGCCTAAACCGCCAAGTTTTCCACGCCAAAAACCGCCAGATGTCCGCTTTTGTTTGACTGAAGAGCTTGAATGGAGCAAGGCCGTCATACCACATAGAGTCCATTGTTAAAAGTTGAAATTATTGGGAGGGTACAACCAGCATAGGGAAAGGGCAAGTACCCTCTCCCAAAAGCATACCAAGCTATATCCCTGAAGGCAATGACGAGCATTCTGATAGACGTGGACTGGAGCAGACTGGAGCAATATCAACACAGGTAGGAGCACGACGTCTGCAACAAATAGGAGTTGTCCGCAATTAAGAGAATTTAGCTCTTGCGTTAATATTTGGGAGTATCGGATAAGAGCTATATTCTTTTAATTGTTTATATGCTTAGGCAACTCATATCTGTTACAGGCTCTGTGCTCGTACATGTGTTTGGTGGGGCTCCAGTAGTGGGCCTGCTCCAGCCAAATGATGGCGGCATTTTGGCGGTTCTTGGCGTAGCGAACTTGGCGGTTTTGGCGTAGTATAATTGTTCATGGGAGATTTAGCCTCAGCCATCACGAGGGTGTGCGCTCCATTCTGTCGGAACAGTCGAGTGTCGCATCTCATTCCGAGGTCATGAGCTCCACTCCGTCAGAACAGTCGAGTATCGCGTCTCATCTCGAGGGCGTGCGCTCCACTCCGTCAGAGCAGTCCAGTGTCGCGTCGTCGGCCGGCTGAGCGCGCCACGTCAGGATAACAATCACGCCGACTCCACACCGGGGCGGAAGGAATGCCGCAGATCAGAGTCGCCAAACCGCCGCCTGCGATACCAGCGCTATCGCGCGGCCAGTTCCGCCGGCCGAGGCGACTCTCACGCGCCTGACTCACACGGCCGTGAGCGCGGCCGTGAGCGCGGCCGTGAGCGCGGCCGGCCGGTGTGAGCGATACGAGGACTCACCCAACGCCCCGGCAGGCTACTGCTCGCCACAGGCCGAGCCGGCCCTGCAAGGGACAGGGCTGGGCCACAATTATCTGGCAATGGGAGGGTGCTGAACCGGTCCGTGTTCCGAGGAATGTTTTGGATAAACCCATGGGCTGAGACAAAACTAGACAAATGCCGTTAACCATGGTGAGTATGCTTTCACTAGCATCGTAAGCGAAATACTGCTTTTTACCTGAATGACACGTCATTTTGGCATGTAGCATAGACCTAAGATTCCGTATCCTCTTGGCCGGCTTTGCTGTGCTTCAGTTATCAGGCGGGGTCCGGCTTGAAACTGCGCACAGTGTAAAATGTAAATGAATGGGCTTGGGCTGTGTCCGGTCTGTGTCTAGAAGCACGGGTCGGGCCGGGTCGAGGCGTGCGAACACGGCTGAGCCGACCCCTCTCACGTGCACCGCACACCAAGACCGCTTTTGAGCCGGCGCTGCGGCGGCAGCGATGCACACTAATCATATGCAGGCGCACACGGTCTGCACCAGAGTGAGCGCGCAACAGCCGGGTGGTCACCGCAGCGCAGCCGCCGCACACCAGGGTCACCAGAGTACACCGGTGGGTGGTCAGCGGCCGTCCCCCGCTGGCTGGCCGTGCCTCTGTCGGACACCACTCCTCACACACACAGACCTGCTGCCAGCTGGGTGGTCACCACAGCCGCCGCACACCAGGGTCACCAGAGTACACCGGTGGGTGGTCAGCGGCCGTCCTCTGCTGGCTGGCCGTGCCCCTGTCGGACACCACTCCTCACACACACAGACCTGCTGCCAGCTGGGTGGTCACCACAGCCGCCGCACACCAGGGTCACCAGAGTACACCGGTGGGTGGTCAGCGGCCGTCCCCTGCTGGCTGGCCGTGCCTCTGTCGGTCACCACTCCTCACACACACAGACCTGCTGCCACTTTACCAAGCCGCCGACCAGGCACCGGGGGGCTCCTTTGCTGGTTGACCGTCTCTCACCTCTCACACACAGCTAAAACCTGCTGCCCTTTACCGCCCCGTCTCGCTTCACTCTGTATTCTGCCCAGCACGTCTCTAAGCAGTACACCTCCCTTTATCCCGTGCGTCCGCTTTACCTGGTCCGACTTGGTTTATCTGGCACGTCTCACTTGATGCAGTACACTTCCATTTCCCCGATACTTCTCCACACATTCCATCTATAAGGCCACGGTTGGTTGGTTGGTTATTGGTTTTACGACACGTCGACCGTTGAGTCATATAGCGTCGCCAAACTCTCACGCCGATTGGTCGCGGGCGGAGAGTAGCGACAGGTGAGATTCGAACCCACAATCTTTCGATTGCGAGACGAGCATTTTACCCCTAGACCACTCGTCCCCTATAAGGTCAGGGGCGCCAGTTTCGTCACCATTACCCATTCATTCTCATTTGTCTTCATGATAACAATATTAAGATGATGTGGGGTGGCAAGGAAGAGTGGCAAAGGAAGGCCTCGACCTGCTAATTGTACTCTAAACTTCACATTTGCTTACCATTTCGTGATTTAGCATCTTTCAAGTGAAATCTACAAATTCCGCCTCCTAAGGTGAAATTTGTTCGGTGTGTACTTGGACATTTCACCTGCTCCCATCTGCCTCCATAGCTTAACTCGGACAATTAACACCAATTACATTAATTGCGCCAATTACAGACCATACTGCCTTAGAAAATAATTAATGAAGTGTGATAGGAAATTGGTGGGTTGTGGCTCCACGACGCACTGAGCACCTGAGGCCGAATGGCGTTGCCTGCCTCTCACCCTGGCATGAAGGGCGGGCACCGCGGGGAATCAAGCAGAGTACCTTTAACATGCCAGACGCTCAGCCTAACCAGAACTACCGACGCCCCTGTAACAGAAAATTAGCGCCCCCCCCACACACACACAACACACCCTGAAGTTCGGAGTCGCTGTCGCTGTGCATTCTCCCCCGCACATACGGCTATACATGCATCCATCACGCCACCCGTAATGAGGCCCTAATTAACATCTCCACTACCCCGTTCTCTACCCCACTCCACCTCAGGTACCGATTTGCCGCTGCTCTGTCACCGTTCTCCACCTCAGGTACCGATTTGCCGCTGCTCTGCCACCGTTCTCCACCTCAGGTACCGATTTACCGCTGCTCTGTCACCGTTCTCCACCTCAGGTACCGATTTACCGCTGCTCTGCCACCGTTCTCCACCTCACCCGTTGTCGTCAACCGACTATCGATCTTCCCTTCAGCCTTTGTTTCTAGCTCACAGCATCTCTCCTTACCATCCGTTCATCCTGCCTCTCCTCCACACTTCCCCCACTCCAGCTCCCCATATTCCTGACTCCCTCGATTCGATCCTCCCAGCTTCACCAAAGCGAGTGGTCTTCACTCCGTGCGCTGCTCTGTGTACCGCCTGCCGCTCCTTACCCGGTCAGCTGCTCCATACGCGGCCCGGTAACATGGACCGTTACCAGCTAACCGCCCGCCTGACACAGTGCATACTGATCACGTGGAGTCGTCGCGGCAGCCACAAACCACGCGGCCGGGCTACCGGCGGCGGCAGGCGGGGGCAGGCGGCGGCAGGCGGCGGCAGGCGAGCGCCAGACCGACAGCGGGCCGGCTCACCCGTCTGTCGACACCGCACGGACGGGTCGCGCTGGCCGCAAGCCGAGTCCAGCCCCACCGACCGGTCACTGAGCTAGTCTGGCCGCACTGGTCACTGAGTGCGCCTGACCGCACTGGCCACTCAGCGGGCCTGATCCTGATCACTCAACAAGCCTGACCGCACCGGCCACTCACCAGGTCCGACTGCACTGGCTGCTCACCAGGTCTGACCGCACTGACCACTCACCAGGTCTGACTGCACTGGCTGCTCACCAGGTCTGACCGCACTGGCCACTCACCAGGTCTGACTGCACTGGCTACCCACCAGGTCTGACCGCACTGACCACTCACCAGGTCTGACCGCACTGACCACTCACCAGGTCTGACCGCACTGGCCACTCACCAGGTCTGACCGCACTGACCACTCACCAGGTCTGACCGCACTGGCCGCTCACCAGGTCAGACTACACTGACCGCTCAGCGGGCCTAACTACACTGGCCACTCACCAGGTCTGACCGCACTGGCCACTCAGCGGGCCTGACCTTACCAACGGGGCTGACCTCACTGGCCGCACCCTGATGCCGACCTCACCGGACTCCCGCGGGCCCGTCGGCAATGGAGCGAGGTCAGCGGCGGACAGAGCACAACCAGCGACTGGCTGGAAAACAGCCGCGCCGCGTAACTCGGGTGTTTGTATTCGACGTGCCGGTGAGCGCGTCGGGTGGCGCCGCGCTGGTTTATAAGGTCACGCGGACCATGTTTGCTCACGGGCAGAGCGTTAATGGGCGCCGGCACGGGCCTCCCGCATCCGTGCGGCACCGCAGCGCCACACCGGCCGTGATTTACGAGGCAGAACACAATGACTCATTCGCCGGGCCTCGTCAGGGCGCGCGTCTATCACGCTGACGGCCGGTCGTCCCGCCTCGCTGCGCCAATGCGCCGCAGGAGGCAGTGGGTGTTGCCGACAAATAGGTCCGGACACACGCGCAAGACCCGTCGCACCGATCCCGCTTGGCGAGCGGACGGCCAGCGTGGCGGTGATCCGCCGTTCATCGCGCGGGCGGCTGCCGAGAGTCGCACACACACGCGGGCTCTTCGTACGGAAATTTGGCGCCGTATAGCGCCGCGCGGCACGACGTGGGAACAGGTGGCCGACCCACCCCGCTTCCCACGCTCAGGTGCACCAAAGGTGACCCCCACCACCCAGCCTGCGACAGGGGCCGCACCAACAGCGCCAACAGTGACCTGACCGGCATCACCGCGCAGTAGCCTCGGGCACGCACAGGAGGTCAAGTTGGCGTCAAATACCGTCACCACCGAGCGGCTCCAGCTCCGACGCTGGTGATGTGTGGCCGGAAATGACGGTCGGCTGTCGGCAGCACGGCGTAATAGCCCCTCATCCGCGCCACAATGGAGGGCCCTGAGCTCAGGCAGTGTGCTGAGACGACCACTCAGCTGGAGACACTCTAAATGGATGCAGGTGGGAACGGGCTGACAACTGGGCCATGGCATTAATGCTCCTCTTCCGGTCCTCCGGGCCGTTTCATCGCTTTATAACTCCATTGCACTTCCTGCATATTCGGGGCACATGTCGAAGAACAAACGTATGCAAAAGTGTCAAACGTACATGCATATTTACTAGCTATAACCTAATATTCTGAAAAACCAGACATCATGCATCATTTATTCCATGGGTGCAATATAACCCACATGGGTTGACGCACCCTAAAACCCCAATAATAATAATAATCATCATCATCATCATTTATTCCACTTATATGCACTTATGGAGTACAGGTCCTGTCTTCAAATTGTCTTTTAGGGGCGTTTCTTGCAGGGTGATGCGAAATTTAGAAAGTTCTGAATTATGTGCTTGAATATCTGCGCAATATGTTTGTATAGGGTACTGAAACTTGGAGGTTCAAAAAATAACAAATTCGCAAAGTTGACGAGGGGATGATAATTCATGAATCAACTTGGACACCGCTTCGCCAGCGCGCTCTGGCCAAAGCCACATTGCATGTCGGCAGAGGAAGTGAAACCCGACGATTCTCCCGAACCGCCTGCGCGACCATGAGTACCAGGCCGTCTCCTGTCGGGCCCCAGACGCAGTCGGTGACCCAGCCCACTCAGGAGACTGGGAGCAGACCAAAGTTCGCCCGGCAAACTACCGTAACGAGTGATTGTTTGCAGCGGACGTCATTGTGGACGGGCAATTAGGCCCGATTATCTGTAAAACTATTTCCGGCGCAGCTCAGTAAGATGACGGCGGGTGGCATTCCTGTAACACGGGCAATTACTCTCGACGCGATTAATTTTCCGGCCGAGTTGGGGAAATTAATTCCCGTCCACCTGTTTCGTAACGGGTATGACATGTGAACGCGAGCTGTGGTGGCGGCGGCGGCGGCGGCGGCGGCGGCGGCGGCGCGCGCGTCCAACGCGCGGGTTGACGGCATCTCGGTCCACACCCGGCCGCCACGTGCTGCCTGTACACCAAACGTCTGCGGGTATGACGGCATCTCGGTCCACACACCGGCCGCCACGTGCTGCCTGTACACCAAACGTCTGCGGGTAACGGCATCTCGGTCCACACACCGGCCGCCACGTGCTGCCTGTACACCAAACGTCTGCGGGTATGACGGCATCTCGGTCCACACACCGGCCGCCACGTGCTGCCTGTACACCAAACGTCTGCGGGTATGACGGCATCTCGGTCCACACACCGGCCGCCACGTGCTGCCTGTACACCAAACGTCTGCGGGTATGACGGCATCTCGGTCCACACACCGGCCGCCACGTGCTGCCTGTACACCAAACGTCTGCGGGTATGACGGCATCTCGGTCCACACACCGGCCGCCACGTGCTGCCTGTACACCAAACGTCTGCGAGAACGTGTCCGGACGGCACGACAGTCGTCACGGCGTTTCGCTTCGTTGCTCCCGTGAACAGCACAAGTGATCCGGCTGGAAGACGGGCGGGCCGCCGACTGGCTGTTAACGAGGCGATTGCGACCGGGGGCAGACACGTCCGGAGCTCCCCCGCTCCCCCGCTCGAGCACTGCCGCTGCACAGGCTGCGGCACCGACCGGGGGCAGACACGTCCGGAGCTCCCCCGCTCCCCCGCCCGAGCACTGCCGCTGCACAGGCTGCGGCACCGACCGGGGACAGACACGTCCGGAGCTCCCCACTCCCCCGCTCGAGCACTGCCGCTGCACAGGCTGCGGCACCGACCGGGGACAGACACGTCCGGAGCTCCCCGCTCCCCCGCTCGAGCACTCCCGCTGCACAGGCTGCCGCACCGACCGGGGGCAGCGCTGGCCGCTCAAACCCTTCCCAGAACGGAGCGCAGGTGCGACGACCCTGCTGCGGGCGGCGGTCTCACGCGGCC
Source organism: Ashinkailepas kermadecensis (assembly GCA_034440615.1). NCBI lineage: Eukaryota > Metazoa > Arthropoda > Thecostraca > Neolepadidae > Ashinkailepas > Ashinkailepas kermadecensis. The sequence continues at coordinate 204,307 of JAOTOM010004678.1, read as the reverse complement.
GGGACCCCGCCGTCTACAGCCGCTGACCCCTGTGGAAGTGCCGCCGCTCCGGACGGCCACACTACACCCATCACAGACATCACCGCCGTCAGACACGGCGCCGCGCCCACCGACGGCCTTCGCACCTCGCAGGCAAAACCGCCGCCGCGCCGTCTTATTCTCGGCGCAAAACCTCGGCGCAAGGCCATGAGACAGTGGCATTCGCGCCGAATAGTACGTCGACAGGTGTCACTCGGCTGCACGGAAGTAGTGGCCGAGCCGGGCTGGCGGCGGTGCACGCCGCAAATATCGCAACGCCGCGCGCACCGCGATCGGCGAGCCATGACCGCTCAGGTGCAGGCCGGTCCTGGGAGATTGTAGGTCTGGGTCGGGTCACTATGACGTGAGAACTGCCGCTGGTGCCTGCGGTTGTCCCCAATGAGTCAATCCTGGCCAAGGAAAGGTCACAGCGGCGCTGCTGAGCAGTCAATGCAGAGGCTCCTGCGGTTGTCCCCAATGAGTCGATCCTGGCTAAGGAAAGGTCACAGCGGCGCTGCTGAGCAGTCAATGCAGAGGCTCCTGCGGTTGTCCCCAATGAGTCGATCCTGGCCAAGGAAAGGTCACAGCGGCGCTGCTGAGCAGTCAATGCAGAGGCTATATTCAGTTTATTTCAAAGAAGTGTATTCTGAATATTGTCCGTGGTAGACTTATTTGTTCAGCGCGTGTGCTCAGCATATAGCGTGTTGTGTACAACTTGAGTTCACCATCCAATCGGGGGACTCCATCCGAAACGGATGTGATTGATTGATTTGTGGAAGTTTATGCAGGGCGCGGCGGCCGCATTGGTTATTTTGCACCCGTGCATCCGTGCATTTTGCACCCGGCCGTGAGGGTAATGTGTCGCATCAATAGTCAATGTGGCCGCAATGCTCCGATACAGCAGCCCGGTTGCTGATTCCCAACGTTATCAAGTCAGCTGGCACCTGCCACCGGTGTGAGAAGCAATTCGAACCCTGCCTTGCCAGGTCAGGGTCAACGCAAACCGTCGCTCTACGAACTGAGCTGTCGGGCGGCGGCTGCGGTGGCGATTTTCCAATCACGACCTCTAAACGGCTCCACGGCCTGAACTACATGCCAATAAACGCATAACACCCGTACCACGAAGTTGATGCACTTGCCACCTGCACTGTTATTTCGTTTGCGTGCATGCACTTTCCCATGCATGAGGTTTCTGACTACGTGACTAACCACAAGTAGCAACATTGCATACAAATTAAAACAAAGTTATTTTTAAGTTGTGCCACTATATTCAAACTGCAACTGGCAGTTGTAGTTTGAATAGAATGAGACGCCTTAAACGATGTAAAATTGCAGCGAACAATTCCAACATCCAGAACAATTCGACAATTTCTATCAGGATATGCTACCGAAACGAATGCTCTGTGAACTGCAGAAACAATTGCTCCACTAGAATAGACACGGAGATGCAATACCCATCATGATCTTAAAATTTCACGATATCCAGCGCCAGAGAAAAAAAAAGGTGAGTTGAGGTATCCGAGAGAAAACAAAGAAGTTGAAGTAGCCTACGTTAAAAAAACCATCCGCAACATCACGCCCTCTGATATGCTGCTGTTCAAGTGCAAACTAAGCCACTTGATGATGCCTGTTGGGCAAGGCGAACTGAATGTGGGCGACAAGGCGAACTGAATGTGGGCGACAACGCGAAGTGAATGTGGGCGACAAGGCGAACCGAATGTCGGCGACAAGGCGAACTCAATGTCGGCGACAAGGGAGTTTACGACCGGCACCCGCGACAGCAAACACACATCATTGTGCTGTCTTGGCTGTGTGTACGCGTGCTCTTTTGTTTGTTTTCTAGCAAAGCTTATTGAACCTAACCATGGTCACTCTACTTCGCACCTGAGCTCCAACTTGCCATGAGCTATGGCGTTATTAATGTCCGAAATAATCACCTGTTGCTTGCCCACTGCTGATCATGCAGTCGCTGCACCACAGCCGTCCTTTGTACCTGGCTCTGATAAATAAACTGAAAGCCACACTAGCTTACAATCATATACAGCAGGGTAATCGAAGTAAACAGTTGGGAGTGACTGCTCAGGCTTTTGGAAAACGTCAGCATTGTCTAATGTGTTCAGTGCCAGTGCATGGAATAGAACGAAGAGAGGAACTATAGGTCACAAACCATCAAGGGATAACTAGAGGTCGCAAAATGCAAAGGGACAACTACATGTCACAAACCAAAAAGGGACAACTAGAAGTCACAAATTAGAAAGGGACAACCGGAGGTCACAAACTATAAATGGACAAACAGATGTCACAAGTGACCGGCTGGCGTCGCACCTAGATCAGTTGAGGGAGGGTTACTGTCAGACGGAGGTCACAATAAAAGGCTAGCGTCGCACCTGGATCAGTTGAGGGAGGGTTTCTGTCAGACGGAGGTCACAATGAAAGGCTGGCGTGGCACCTAGATCAGTTGAGGGAGGGTTTCTGTCAGACGGAGGTCACAATGAAAGGCTAGCGTCGCACCTGGATCAGTTCATGGACGCCTACTGTCAGCTAGTGACGCCTACTGTCAGCCATGAACCTGGCTGCCAGGTTCATGGTCCCTTTACAGCTAGCCAAACGTGAAAATCCGAGCAGATATTCAATATCAGCAAAAGCAGTGACGAGCTGCCTTTCAGCCCACCATGCCAGAGGCTTCCATCCATCAATGGTAGTTGAGTGCAGAGACGGAGAACGTTCAAGCTGTCGGCCACATGACATCTAAATCGGCGAGCTATCACAGGCAGGCTTCCATGTCCGAAAGCATTCAGAAGGAATAGCGGACTCCAAAGCAGAAGAGTCTACTGTGGTGTACAGACTTCCTGCCCTGCTATGTCGGCAGTTCCGCTCCCGAGACTCGCACAGCCTCTTTTAACACTTTTTCAGTGTTAATTTGCATGTTGTTAGCGTCCGTTCAGAATGTCAATTGGTCCAAAATGCTTTGGGGTCGTGTTTCGAAAACGGATCCTGTCACACCGATAGTCTGGTCATGAACACACTTTTAAGCATGTTCTACATCGTTCAAAGAGTCGATAATCACTATCGAGACAAAAACTGACCCAGATTGTGTGCCTTGGGGCACTCCGAATGTAATATTTTACCATGTCGGCGTGACAATTTGTGCTGTAAAAGGGCTTCTTTTGGAGACTGGATCACTATCATTAATTCCCCTTGAATAGATCAAGTTGCTGTCATACAACATGAAATGCGGCACTATTGCAAGATGCCAGGAACCAATTAAGAACATTTTACATGATATCAGTTGCCAATTTCACTAAATCACAAGCGGAGTACACCAAATTCGGTGTTAATGCACCGTGAATACACCGATTTTCAACATTTTTGGCCCAGGCTTTGTATGTTTCATCGAAGGAGAAACAAACAGTCTTCACTGCTTAAAGGCCTTGAGCATAGGAAGTGTCAAATATCACGTGCATGCTGGATTACAACTCCGGCTTTGCACATGCACACCAATGAATTATGAATTATGGGTGGAGCAGACATCCTTTTCAAATGTCCGTGACCAGGATTTGTGCCACATTTACGCAACGATAGCATGTACAATAGAAGTTCGCCTTCAAATATCTATACTTGCATTACGCAGTATGATATTGGGGAGAAAGTAACTACTCGGTGCACTGGGACGTGCAGGCAACCTGGTTTTTACCAATGTTGCAGGATACCTGCCGACTACGTTCCGGTGCTTTTTATACGCTTTGTTCGATAAGGAAAGTGGAACAAATTATGCCGACAATGGAGATGTCAGACATCATCATAGGTCAACCGCAGAGTCAGGTGCATAAATCCGACGATAAAAATACTACGACGTATGGTAACCAATGTGGTAGTAGCACACGGAAAGTTGTGCTACAACCAAAACTTGCTACGTTCTTCTGAAGAAACCACCCCAGAAGCAGCAGACATGTAAAGCAAGTACAGCAACTTCGAAACCACCCCAGAAGCAGTAGATACATAGAGCAGGTACAACAACTTCGAAACCACCCCAGAAGTAGCAGATACATAGAGCAGCTACAGCAACTTCGAAGCCATCCTAGAAGCAGCAGACACATAGGGCAGGTACAGCAATTTCTAAACCACCCCAGAAGCAGCAGATCACTAGAGCAGGTACAACTTCGAAACCACCCCAGAAGTAGCAGATGCATAGAGCAGGTACAACAACTTCGAAAGAACGGCGTGCAAGTTGGAGCGGTAGCCGGCAAAACATTTCAGGCCAGTCAACACGCAATACTTGGATCAACGGTGCACGACTGAAGACCAGCCTGTTCCCGCGTGCATCACACTTCGGCAAACAAACACGGAGGACGCGCCCCGGGCCATGCCTTTGTCACTATCCGCTGCTCTCAGTCATTGTTTCGCCCGTTGGCCGACGCCTTGCGGCGGACAAACACTGCAATCAGGCGCTGTGCCAGCCGCAAACAACGCAGTGAGGCCGGCCACACCACGGCCGCCTCACACAATTTGCATCAGAGTGCACCGCCAAAGCATGAGTCGATGACGCCGTTCCGGCGGGAAGTCCGTCTGTCGGGTCGACTGAGCCCAGCCGGCGGAGCAGACCACGCGCACGGACGGCGAGCGTACGTTCGGTCACCGAGCGTACGTTCGGTCACTGCGCGACGTAGTCGACATGGTCGGCATGGGCGACACTTTGGCGTTGTAAGAGGAACAGCGCCGCTTCGGCTCGGACCCTTGCGTTGTAAGAGGAACAGCGCCACTTCGGCTCGGACCCGGCCCCCGCTGGGCATCGCGGCTCCTGAGGAAATTCCCAGGGTTCTCTTTGCATATGCTCTTCTCTGAGCATATGCGTGCTACTTTTGGGGACTTAGAGCATTTCAATTAACATTCAGATGCTCCAATGATCTTCAGATACTTCATATCCACCTAAAAGGAAAGAACTTGGATAATATTATAAGGTCAAACAAATGTGACGTCATTTAATCCGACAAGCATGTGGGATTCGTGCTGTAGCGGGCGTATCCCAATAGTAATATCGGGGGGCAGGGGACATCGTAAACCTTTGACATGGACGACCAAACGAACAAGATCTCCGACGGCTGCCATATCCATTGTTGTTTTCACAACAAAAAGCTGCAAGGAAGGACGCCCGCCGTGAAACCGCAGAAGTTCTCGTTGCACACGGATGTAGCCTACATTCCTCACCGAATGGGGAAAAGGCTCCTGAACAGACAATGCGTGCACCACTGTCCCAGTCCCACAAAGAAATAAGAAAAATCAACCGGCATTGTTGATATATACCTTACATACATGCAAAGCGTGCCGACCAGCATGCACAAATAGCGGTACGGGGGCTCCAGTCAGCTCCAGTGCGCAACGCAAGCCCCTTGACATAGCCCACGCCGTCCGCTGCAGCTGACAGGTGCGGCAGGACGTCACCCGTGTCGGCGTCGTGTGCACGACGTCACGACACAGTGCCGGCTCGGGGTTTGCAGCCGCAGCCGCAGCCGCCACCGCCACCAACCATCTCCTCTCAGTCCACGCGCAGCATCGCCGCGTCCTTTGTGGCCGACCTGCGGCGCGCCGGGTCAGTCCGGCGTCGGCGGCCGCACGGCGACCGGCGGTGATACGGCCCGCAGTTTCCGGGTCAGCACGTTCCCAGCTGGTTAGCTGGCGGGCCGGCGGCCGGCCGGCCGGCCAGCCGCAGAGCCGGTGCAACCGGTGCACTGCGCGGCGGCTGGCCGCCGAGAAATGGGTCAGCACTGCGCGGCCCCGACGGGTCCCGCCACCGGTCGGCACTGTCCGCCGGCGACTTCACGCCTCAATCCCGACCGCTAAGGGCGGCGCCCTCACGCCCCGATCCCGACCGCCAAGGGCGGCGCCCGGTCTGAGTCATTCGGAAGTCCACTGGAGACACGACCCGAACGCCCAGCGTGGATAATCCGGCCACTGGGGTCGGGTCAAGGGCGCAGGTTCGGCCTGCTAATGAGGCGCATGTAAGACCACATGAAGATCTGATCTGCGCTTGTATCGGGACCAGGAGGTTCAGACCGACCAACGGTCGTGACCGTCGTCATCGTCCAAAAATAGCATGCATACCACAAACGGTGAGCTTGCCCTCGGCATCTCAAGATGGCATGACAGAGGAGGGATGAGGAACACCACGGGGGCTCACCTCGCGCGGCTCCTCGAGCAGGTCGGTGGGGGTCCCGAGTGGCACCACGGCGTCAGCGGAGATCGGACGTTCTTGCGTCAGACTCTGTGGCGCCTTCGATGGCCGCTCGCGGCTGGGGCAGCCGGCCAGCGACACCTTCTTCCGCAGAGACAGCCGCTTCACCAGCTTGGCGGCTTTCGTCTCAGACTGGACGTCGCGACCCAGCGAGGGCGAGCTCTCGGGCGAGCCGACGCCGCTCCCGGCCGGGTCCGCCTGCGGCTGGTTCGACTGCAGCGTCTCGGCAGTCGACTGGGTGAGGTCGGCGCCCGGCTCGGAGCGGACAGACCGTTTTCCGACGGACGGGGGCGTGTCGCTCGGACGGTGCCGCTCCCCGACGGACGGCCGCTGTGCAGCCGGTGACGGGCGTGACGGCGGCGCCGCCGGCTGCTGGCCCTGCCCCGCACTGGCCCGCCGCAGCGGCTCGTTGTCCAGTATCAGCTTCATGCGCCGCATCGAGTCCTTGGGGTGGACCACGCTGACGGGTCGCAGCGCCTCTCTGGCCGGCGGACCGTCCGGCCCACGCAGCACACACTCCCGCGCAGGGGAGCGGCCCGGCGGCCGTCTCTGCCGACCGAACGAGCTGCGGCCCTCCCGGACCATGGGCGAGCTCTCCGACCTCTGTAACGGTGAATCGGCGCCGGGCCCGACCGCCGGCGCCGACTCCACCCTGTCGGGCGCCTGGATGCGCACCACGGGCCGCCGCCGCTGGTCGGGCTTGATGTCCATCGTCTTCATCTTCTCCTGGTGCGTCTCCTTGCGCACAGCCGCTCCGTCAGCGCGCTTCCTGTCGACCACCTTGAGCGAGCGCGAGCGCCTGCGGCGTTTCAGGTCATCGTCGCGCGATCGGCTGAGTGTAGAGCACGCCACCACCACGCTGTTCTTCTCCAGCCACACGGAGCGACCGTCCATCTGCAGCATGGTGTGGCGTCTCTCGGTACACCTGGCTGTCTCTGCAGCACACTTGACCGTCTCTTCAGCACACCTGACCGTCTCCGACACACGTGACAGTCTCCTCAGCACACTTGACCGTCTCCTCAGCACACCTGACCGTCCCTTCACCTCACCTGACCGTCTCCTCAGCACAGCTGACTGTCCCTTCAGCACAGCTGACCGTCTCCGACACACGTCAGCACACTCCTCACCCACCTGACCGTCTCCTCAGCACACCGACCCCTACTTCCCCCACACGTGACAGTCTCCTCAGCACACCTGACCGTCCCCTCAGCACACCTTGCCGTCTCCCACCACCCCAGACAGTGGCGCGCCGCACCGCTCTCCCGGGCGCCACTCTCCGGCGCGCGCCGCCGCCAGCACTGGCGCGCCGAGCGGGCGCGACTCACACCTGCGTCCGGGCGGCCGTGACGTCACGCGGCGGCCGGTGACGTCACGCCGTGCGGCCGACCTCCGACCCCGGACCGTGACCGTGGCGGGGTCAGCGGGCGGCCGCGCTGCGCAGACGCCGCCAGACGACCAGCGACGGCCGCTTCCGCTGCGGCGGACGTGGGAAGATCGCGCTGCAAGTGCTGGAGGGTTGACCACGAAGATGCGGCGCTCGCCTCGCGATGGACGCACGGGTTTTCGGCGCACCACCGGATGCGCCATATATCACCGGACAATCGAACTCTTTTTGTGCGCGCTTTTTCGCACCGGCTTGCCATCGCGCCGGTTGTTCCGCCCCGGTTTTTATCGATGTCCTCACAGAGTTGGTCACGAAGAGCACTATAGTCACAGAGTCCCCGAAGCGGGGCAGGGGCGCCGAGGCGGCACAGGGGCGCCAAAACGGCGCAGGGGCACCGAACCGGAACAGACGAGACCCAGTGGTCACAGGAAACCACGGGATTGACCAACAATCCGTCAGTCCTCCTGATGGCAGACGCTGGTATGGTGCTCAAGCTCGTGGCTTGTTGACACCGGCCAGATAACGACGAAGGGCGGGGCACGCTTGGCTGGGCGCGAGAAATGGCCTCGCCAGGTGATAACACGTCTAACGACGAGGGCGTATGGCACGACTGTCATTCCCAGGCAACTGATACCAATCCAGACTCACCCAGCCACCGCCTGAGCAATGCATCGTAGGGCACATGTGTCACTCCCGGTCGACTGATACCAATCCAGACTCACCCAGCCACCGCGTAATCAATGCATCGGACTGATACCAATCCAGACTCACCCAGCCACCGCGTAATCAATGCATCGGACTGATACCAGTCCAGACCCACTCAGCTACCGCTTAATCAATGCATCGGACTGATACCAGTCCACACCCACCCAGCCACCGCGTATATCAATGCATCGGACTGATACCAGTCCAGACCCACCCAGCTACCGCTTAATAAATGCATCGGACTGATACCAGTCCAGACCCACTCAGCTACCGCTTAATCAATGCATCGGACTGATACCAGTCCACACCCACCCAGCCACCGCGTATATCAATGCATCGGACTGATACCAGTCCAGACCCACCCAGCCACCGCTTAATCAATGCATCGGACTGATACCAGTCCAGACCCACCCAGCAACCGCGTATATCAATGCATCGGACTGATACCAGTCCAGACCCACCCAGCCACCGCGTATATCAATGCATCGGACTGATACCAGTCCAGACCCACCCAGCCACCGCGTATATCAATGCATCGGACTGATATCAATCCGGACCCACCCAGCCATCGCTTAATCAATGCATCGGACTCGATTAAGATGATAATTGGTGCTACCAGTTTTGGTGGAAATCGGCCGTCGAGCCAAATCAACACGGGAGAAGAGCGGAGATCCCACGAAAACTGATGCTATCTGAAGTTATTAGCAAATACAATTACATCGTCAATCTGGCTTTCCAGGCACTAAGACCTTCTGAACTGAGACCAAAGTCAGTATTGTAATTGTTATTTTTGGAGTCCATATGGAGTCGATATGGAGTACATTGGCTTATGAATCGAGTGTAAGCTGAATGGCAGCCCAGACCAGATAATCACTGAGTGGAATACCAGCAAAAGCAATACCAAATGAAGATTACGAATGCTGTAGGCTATACAAAGACACCTGCCAACCCCGAGCAGAGCTCGGACATGTGACCTTTGTGTGCGTCTCTCATTTATGGCCCGCCGATCAGCAGATACGTCTAAACAACACCACTGAAGTGCGGCTGAAGCGCACCACTGTCTCCCTGTCACCCCACGTTTGACCGTCACCACTGTCGAACTGTGCCAACAGCAGGCAAAGCCGGCGACAATTGAGACCCGCCGTCGAACTGTGCCAACAGCAGGCAAAGCCGGCGACAATTGAGACCCACCGTCGAACTGTGCCAACAGCAGGCAAAGCCGGCGACAATTGAGACCCACCGTCGAACTGTGCCAACAGCAGGCAGAGCCGGCGACAATTGCGGAGACACGCATCGCCGAGCAATGGCGCGTGGCGCACGCCGCCAACGCCGACAACGGGCGGCACGAGGTGCGGCGCTCCACGTCACCGCCACCCCAGCTGAAGCCGAGCTGTGCGAGCCGCGCGACCCTGGGCCGGTGGGAGCCGCGCGGTCGCGTAACGACGCGGGCTGTAACGAGCCTGCGTGCCGCCGCCGCCCGCTGGAGCCAACCGGTGAGAACCTACGGCGGCGGGGGGGGGGAGCTGACGACTTAGGCCTGCGTGCCGCCGCCGCCCGCTGGAGCCAACCGGTGAGAACCTACGGCGGCAGAGGGGGGAGCTGACGACTTAGGCCTGCGTGCCGCCGCCGCCCGCTGGAGCCAACCGGTGAGAAGCTACGGCGGCGGGGGGGAGCTGACGACTTAGGCCTGCGTGCCGCTGCCGCCCGCTGGAGCCAACCGGTGAGAACCTACGGCGGCGGGGGGGGGGGAGCTGACGACTTAGGCCTGCATGCCGCTGCCGCCCGCTGGAGCCAACCGGTGAGAACCTACGGCGGCGGGGGGGGGGCGGGGAGCTGACGACTTAGGCCTGCGTGCCGCCGCCGCCCGCTGGAGCCAACCGGTGAGAACCTACGGCGGCGGGGGGGGGAGCTGACGACTTAGGCCTGCATGCCGCTGCCGCCCGCTGAAGCCAACCGGTGAGAACCTGCGGCGGCGGGGGGGGGGTCGAGGAGCTGACGACTTAGGCCTGCGTGCCGCCGCCGCCCACTTGAGCCAACCGGTGAGAACCTACGGCGGCGGGAGGGGAGAGCTGACGACTTAGGCCTGCATGCCGCTGCCGCCCACTGGAGCCAACCGGTGAGAACCTACGGCGGCGGGGGGGGGGCTGATGACCTAGGCCAGTGCGTGGTGCACTCAGATCGACATCACTGCCCTCTTATCGGCCTGTGATGAGGACATGATCAGCTCGACCTCTCTCCATTATTGGAACACCCTCCCAAATGTTTCCACTTCGCACTAATGGTCTGCCTGCGAGTCTCGGCACCTGTCATACCTGACTCGCCGTAAGCACCATCTGTGGATGGGGAGTCACGGTTCGTTTGAAGAGCTCGAGGTCTCAAAAGGCAAGACATGCTACTCGAAAGGTGATCGCGATTACGAATATGTAATCTTTATCAAAATGTATCGATAACTTTTTTGGACGTACTTTTGCTATTGTTTCACTTGACCGGGGCAGTTCCTTTACCTATGGTTATACAGCTGTCTTATTTAGTATCTATCAGCTCCTCAAACTGTAGGCAAAACATCCAGCAGGTTGCACTGCCTTGAACCTCTCAAAGTCTTACTTTCGGGCGCATATGCCCGTGGAAACGCCCGTAATGACATGCCGGCTGATAATTCACCCATGGCGATCTAGTCTACGCAAACGATATGTGTTTAAGTATCGGATGATGCTCAACTTAACAGAGTTAATTTGTATTAGGTATGCGGGTCAAGTCCTCTGTGGTGTCCCTCAGAACGTTAGAGCCCTTGGGAATTGCTGGAATGTGTACATTTTATGTCTTGTTTGCACCTGGGTTGTAGTGTCTAGCTCTTGTCCGGGCCTATGCAAGTGCATACAATATCTGATAGGGGCCGCGGTGCCCGACAATGCACACTGATCAAACACAAAGGCCGTCCCCAGCTGCTTCTCCGTACATCACTGGCTGGGGTGTGCCGGTCGCACAGTGCACGGTCAGTGTACACTCTCCGGCAGCGTAACCATTGTCAAATATATTAAGATCCTGGGCAGCGGCTAGACAACACGAACGAGTGCAAACAAAACGCCAAATATATACATTATATGACTCTCCGACGGTTCCGACCTTCTGAGGAGCTTCGTGGAGGACTAGACCACATACTGAATAGAAACGAACTCTTCGAGTTACCTCATACATCAGATAGTTATTCAAATATCGTCTCCATACAGCGGGTGCCAGACGGTGAGTCATCGCCTGGCGTGTTGCTGTGGGTGATTTCAAGCACATGTAATTCAAAACTAGCATGCAATCCCAAGACATGCATGATCAGGGTTTTAATAATAATTGTACCACTGTTCAAGGACATTGTGGCCTACAGTTTGAGTTGATAGATCTATCAACACAGCTCAACTCAATTATTGTATATATATATATATATATATATATATATATATATATATATATATATATAAAATAAGACGGCTGCGTAACCATAGCTTAGACAACCGACCTAGTTATTTGACACAATTGCAAATTCTAACAAAATATTTAAAAGCGATCGATAAATTTTGAGCAAAAAAAAGATTACATGTTCATACTCAGCATACGATCAGTTCTCGAATCGTATGTCTCGTTTATTTCCCCTCCCAAAACCTTCCAACGAACCATGGGGAGGGGCACGTGGTGGTGGTGTGGGGGGGGCATGTCATGACATGTCTATGTCCGGCTCTGGGCATCTTCCATACAGCCGAGTATTCATCAACACCTCACCTCACCCAGACTGCGTTTCTCCACTGGAGAGATGGTGGGTGCCATCTCCATCCGAATGCAGTAACATCATGCGGCCTCATTCGTCAACCTCAGTTGGTTTTGGATGCCGCATGCACCCATCCATCCAGTTCCGCTCCACATCCCATCTCAGCCATTTCTCTCTCCACGCTGTTTTCTCCACCTTCATAGTACCGGCTTCAGATGGCGCGGGCTTGTCGAACGGACCGCAATCCAGTAAGCCTCAGCTGGTTGTGCAGGCGTGGCTTAGCCTCGGGTGCCATCAACACCGTCCAGGGGGGACGAGTGGTCTAAGGGTAAGATGCTCGTCTCACAATCGAAAGATTGTGGGTTCGAATCTCACCTGTCGCTACTCTTCGCCCGCGACCAATCGGCGTGAGAGATTGGCGACGCTATATGACTCGACGGTCGACGTGTCGTAAAACCAATAACCAACCAACACCGTCCAGGATGTGATCGGAGAGAGTCAGGGAGGCATGCCTCTCTCCCGCCGCCCGCCCACCTAATCACGCGCTGTTTGTGCTAGTATGAACGTTTGGGCGAACAAAAATAATATATGGAATCAGCACACTTGGTTCGGCTGCACGCTTCTGCGCACCCCACAGATTTAACGGTTTCAGGACGCCCGGTCTGTTCTTGACCTTCGACCCTCCACGGAGCGGGGGTGTGTGTCGCCAGCCAACTTCCGGCGGGTGAGTTTGAAGTCAGTACAGCGGACCGGCCCGCTCGGCCGAGCACGACCGTCTTCAGATTAGTGGCAGGCGGTGCGGAGCGGAGCAAAAACCGACGCCTGTCCGACCGACGGTGGCGCTGATTCATCGGCGGCTGTGGTGCCAGCCACCGCCGGCAAGTCAGTGTGTTGTCCTTCACGGCGAGCGGTCTGCAGGCACGGTCCGAAGGTGCCGGGTCCACATTCTCCGCGCGCGGTCGTTCACAAAGAATCCAGCTTTGTGTCGGCTCATTTTCACCACTGAGAAGTCTGCAGCTTGGGGCGCTTACGTTGTCAAATGGTGTTAACAAGAGTCGCATCAGCCTGCGCGGCAACTCTGATGAGCTAGCCTGTCGATGTCGCGATGTCATAACTCTGACTAAGCGCCTTCATGAGACCATGGGCACTCGTCACGATAACGGGCACACGTCAGAGCACAGACGGCGCGGCCCAGTGACGACACGATGTACAACATCCTGCACAGCAGCTCAATTCAACCGCAAGGCTGACCGGGCCGCACTGGCCGGTCGAGCAGGACTCCCCGGCTCTCGGCTGACGCCGGGGTCCGGTGGATATCACCGACAGTACCTGGAAATCCTTTCTCCGGCAGAGAGGTCAGGTTTTCCTGGCTGTGGGCGAGTTTCCCTCAACTGGCTTCCGCCGTGGTCGTAATCCCACCGTGAGTGCATGATTATATCCAGCACCGAGTACCTTGCAAAGTCACCAGCCACTTTAGCGCACCCGCATTTGCCGGTTCGGCACCTGTACTGCGTGGCATGCATTGAAATCACGCTATTTTAGAATTGCTTGATTATAGAGAAGAAGAGACCGGAATTTTAGGGCACATGGTGGTACTGGGTGATAGTCAGATTCGTTGATAGTCAGGTCAGGTGATAGGATGACGTCAGCTGATGACTAGTCGGGTTTAGGACGAGTCTAGGAAGGTTGACGCATCGCCCGGTAAGCGGTGACCTCGCGGATCGCCTCCTACATCACTGTGTGAACACTGCATGTCTCGTGGATAAAGCAGCTGGCGACATCACCCCTTAGCCAATCTAGCTGGCCAATCAAGCTGGAGAATCGACCCTATCGACCCGATTCTCGAGCCACGACTCATTACACCCGCTGGCGACCGAAGTAGGCACGAGTTCGGGACTTCGGGACTTCGTGACTTCGGGACTTCGGGACGTGAGCGGTCTTCGATGTCACGCCACGAAACGGGTCCTGAACTGAGCGGTATGTACACGGAGTCTCGGACATGCCTGGATATAGTACGGAGCAACACAAGAATACAGTAACCGCATATATAGATAACCAACCAGCCCACAGTCCCCTAGACGGCCATAGATATATAGCTAACCCGCCCACAGCCCCTCATTCGGCCATATATAGAGCACTAACCCGCCAACAGCCCCTCAGTCGGCCATATATAGAGCACTAACCCGCCAACAGCCCCTCAGTCGGCCGTATATAGAGCACTAACCCGCCAACAGCCCCTCAGTCGGCCATATATAGAGCACTAACCCGCCAACAGCCCCTCAGTCGGCCATATATAGAGCACTAACCCGCCAACAGCCCCTCAGTCGGCCATATATAGAGCACTAACCCGCCAACAGCCCCCAGTCGGCCATATATAGAGCACTAACCCGCCAACAGCCCCTCAGTCGGCCATATATAGAGCACTAACCCGCCAACAGTCCCTCAGTCGGCCATATATAGAGCACTAACCCGCCAACAGCCCCTCAGTCGGCCATATATAGAGCACTAACCCGCCAACAGCCCCCAGTCGGCCATATATAGAGCACTAACCCGCCAACAGCCCCCAGTCGGCCATATATAGAGCACTAACCCGCCAACAGCCCCTCAGTCGGCCGTATATAGAGCACTAACCCGCCAACAGCCCCCAGCCGGCCGGAAGCCGTCGTGTGTCGCGAAGTCGTTGGTCTGGTCTTCGTGCCTGTCGTGCCACGATCAGGGGCACTGATGAGGACACTTTGGACACCGCTGAGGGGCGAGGCTGCGGTCGGGGGTGGCCACAAGCGCCAGGTGGAGACGGCCACGTCTAGCCAATCGATAGCCGTCTGACACGCGATCAACACACCGTTCTCAGGGACGCAGGAGCGTCCGTGGCAGGCGGCACGTCCGCGGGCGGGCATGGCTTTGTGTCTCGCCACCGCACAAATATATCGCTTCCAAACGGCAGGCCGAAGTAGATCCAGCCGTGTGAGGAGGCCGCCGCCGCTGATTTAGAAATACGTGACTGGTGCTGGAACCTTCACCAGCCGTCAAAGTTCACAGACGAAGCGCTTCCGCTCCGCAGCACAGGCCGACTGTCGAAAGACACGTCACAGCCAAAGACGGATGTCACGCTCTGTTGTCGGCGGCGAATAGCGTTTTTGCTCGCGCGCGGGTGAAGGCCCGTGGCGGCCGGGGCTCGACCCCGTCACCTGACGGGCCGTCCCGGGTCACGGCGGCGCCGCCGTCCGTCACCGTCACCCCGGCCCGACAGAGAGCCGGCGGGAGGTAGACCCTGCGGCGTGGGCCGACCCGGGCGCAGGCGGCGGCCGCCGCACCTCGACCCCGCAGTGACAAAGCCGGGGTCGCCGCCGGCTGTGGCGGGCGTGCGCGACCGCCTCCGGCCGGCAGAGCTACGACTGTTGACTGCCGGCGGTAGGGGGCGGCGGACGACCACATCCACCCGCCCTGATTCCCGATATCAACACTCCCACACCACGAAATCGGCCGGTGGCTGTCACAAAAACGCCGCCCGCCTTGATTCACCCGACAGTGGGCTGGACCGGCCGAAAAACCATGACCCGACCCGACAAGGTGGCCCGCTGCTGACCTCGCCGAGAAGCGCCGTCTCCATCACACGCCGACCACATCACCACATCCGCTCCCACAAAAGCCCACTGCGTATGGGGACCAACGCAAGCGGCAGCTTGTGGATCCACAGCTGCGACTGCAACAGCTCCAGCTAAGGCTACACTTACAGGTGCGGGCGCATTTCCTTACCGTATTGCCCGGTCCGAAACAATATCATTTTATCGAATGCGAAATCTAGTGTGAAGAGCGCCAAAATGTTTGGTTTGGCGTGGTGCAAATATCAAAATGGCTTGTTTGATAAAGTGTATCGCCTTCATACAGTTGCATCCCAGGGTGGCCGGGCCCTGCCCCCGTGCTCCCCTTGGCTGCGCCTCTGCTTACAGTCACAACTAAGGATACAGCTAAGACAATAGCTAAGACTACAACACAACTATACGTAATGCCGCAGCTACAGCTACATACATACAGTTCAGCTCAGGCTCAGTGGCGTCGCCACGAAATTCTTCCAGGGGGGGGGCAATGTTGATAGGGGGCCTCCTGCTCCCCGAAAGGGGGCCTCCACTGTGTTAGGGCCTCCTATTGCTTTTTAGGCTCTTAGTATGGTTCCCGAATGGGAACATGATTTCATATTGATGTCTTGTTTGTTCTTGGCATGGTCCATCATTTACGCAAAACGCAATAGCAAGAATCATTTTTTTTCGATGAGAACTGAGCCATACCAGGTTACAAATAAGCAAATGTGGATAAATACGTCAGTGTTAAAACAAACCAATATCTTTATGCTTTATCGACGATAAGAATCTTCCTGCTGGCCTCTAGATTGTAGCGAGCTGGTGGGGCTCGTGCTGAACATATCTTAAAGATATATCCCATTGATCAACCCACTTCTATGTCCACCAAGGTTAACTGAATATAGCTAGGTTCATCACCACTGTTTGTCATTCCCACCAGCTTGATCTCATAAACAAGCTTAAACGATCATTTCTCAGTCCTTGGACGACAATTTCGTGAAGGTCACAAGATAAGTGGCTTGAAATGGTTTTCTGATCGTCATCCTAGGGATAAAAAACATAAAAACATTTGGTGCTGGCTGCAAGGCACATGGCACAGAAGCTAAAATAATAAATCCTCCGCGTATAAATTCACCGCAAGAACAAGCATTGAACGGCAATGCATCAATGGCAATGCAACAATGTAACAATGACAATACATAACTAATGCAAAACCTTCGAATTCCACGCCGTCACGGCCATGGTTATCGCTGTGCTGTACCGTTTTGCAAATTATGTCGTTGAGAAGGTATTGAAGCTGGGAAGCTCTAATCATGCAGGCTGTAATCACAGAAGACAACTTCGTGGGAAGAAAATACATTTTAAAACATCATTCCTCCCATTTAATATGGGGCATCAGTGTTGTTTTGTATGCTTGTGAGGGGGAATTTGCCCCCGCAATGTTGGCTTTGCTCCATGGGCGTAAGTTTCTGAAAATTATTGGGGGACCAGTGGCGCACCTATATTTGCAAACGTATTTGGAGGGGGTCCAACTACTCAATAAAGTCTTCCGATTTCGACCACTATTTTTTCAAAGGGGACCTTTTTTAAATAAAATAATTAGTGATCAACTGAATTATCCTGTGGAGGGGCCTAATCTACCACTATCGTTTCTGATTCGTCGGATTTCAACCCTAGCTGGGGACGAGTGGTCTAGGGGTAAGATGCTCGTCTCGCAATTGAAAGATTGTGGGTTCGAATCTCACCTGTCGCTACTCTTCGCCCGCGACCAGTCGGCGTGAGAGATTGGCGACGCTATATGACTCAACGGTCGACGTGTCGTAAAACCAATAACCAACCAATCAACCCTAGCTCCCCCACCCTGTTCGAATGTATTATTTTGGTATCCCTTGATAAGTATCCTCGTACTGCTGAAATTACACCTACACAAATCACTTTAAAATGCAAAATTTCCAAATTTCAGACATTCCAGTTCATAGTGCCCGGTCGCCACGACGCCAACGTTAGTGCACGTGCACACCCATCTTGCGCATTCGGCGCATTCGCCAGACTTCGTGCGATGCTACGGATTCTGCTGGGCCTCCTACGCTTTGCTAATTGCTGCCAAATGATAGACTTGCGTCATATCTGACGTGATAAATGCTTCGGATGGGCGTTCGCCGAAAATTCGATTAATTAAATTCGATCATTAGTTCCCTACTTCCCATATTTTATGGTGAAGAAATGCGGATACCCGCTGAGCTTTGATGCACCTCATATCTTTGATTAAACATGCTTCCAGGTTGGCTACCAAATCGAGGCCCTGCGTGAGTGTACTTCTTTGGACCCGTTTCGTATTTCTTCGTCTACGGATGTGTCTTAAGGCTCCAATCCATTTTTGTTAGGGGCCCAACGCATTTTCGAAACCCCTGCTCGTTTTAGGGTTTTGTTGCTTTTTTTGCGCACCGAAGATTGTTTTTTAGTTGTCGGGGCGCTTCCAAAGATCTCGATGTGTTTACTTAGTGCCCGGTATTTTTGTTCGTTTTGGCACTATGTTGCTTTTTGCGGCCCAGCTTCTTTTCAGGCCCTTGTGCGGTCGTATGGCCCTTGTGTGCCTTGATAGCTTCCGGTGTTTTTTTTTGTTTTGTTTTTTAGAGTTCCCGGTATGTATAGTTATGGCTACAACGCATGTATTCGGGACCTGTCGCTTTTTGCGAGACTGCGCTTTGGAGGGCCAGTCGCATTTTCTGTCCCCGTTGTGCTCTTAGGGTCCCGCTGTGTTTATTTGGGGCTTCTGGCGCACATTTGTGGGGCCCCAGTACGATTTTGGGGCTTCGGTGCGATTTTTTTGGGTCCTAGCGCGACTTATCGCGCCCAGGCGCGTAGTTCCGGGACCCAATGCCAGTTATATGGGCTCAACGCGATTTTTGTGGATCTCTTCTGAATTTGCTTTAGATTCCGAATCCCGGCCTGATTTTCCGAGTCCCTGGCGCCATGTTTTTGTATCTCACCT
Organism: Ashinkailepas kermadecensis; assembly: GCA_034440615.1. Taxonomy (NCBI): domain Eukaryota; kingdom Metazoa; phylum Arthropoda; class Thecostraca; family Neolepadidae; genus Ashinkailepas; species Ashinkailepas kermadecensis. The sequence goes on along the minus strand of JAOTOM010004678.1, from coordinate 185,647 downwards.
CCATTTTCTTCGAGCTCCGGTATGCTTTTCGATGCCGTGCGCGATTTGTCAAGGCATCTGATGACATGTTCGGTGCTCCAGAACCATTGTCCTGACCCGGACTTTTGTTTGAATCCCTCCTTATTTTGGAGGGCTACGGCATTATTTTTCGGATACCGATGCGACTTTGGGGGTCACACGGTGCCTATGTGGGGCCCTAGACGCCAATTGTTGGCAGCCCCGACGTTAATTTTTGATGCCCAGACCAAATTTTTGGTACTACCGACGGGAATTGTGGGTCCGAGCGCGAAATTTGGTGGGACCGGTTCGAGTTTGCGGGGCGCGTTGTACTTAGCTGTGACCCCAACGCGATCTTGGCGGTTCCTCTTGCAGATTTTCGTGCCTCGGAGCGAGTTTTCTGGGGCCCGCCGTATTTACTTGGAGCCCCTACGCGAATTCTGGTGGACCGACGCGAATTTTTGTGGCCCCAGCGCGACTTTTGGGGGCCTCGGCTCGATTCTTGGGAGCATATCCCTCTTAGGAGGGAGGGGGAATTTTCCCCTTTGATATGTCACTGCGGCCACCGAAGGACTTTTTTTTTCAGCCGATGGCACCTTTCGGAGTATAAATGCTCTCCGGGTAATTTTTGTCCAGACTTGTTCTTAATTTTCCGGTGCTGGGGTCGATTCGATCGAGTCTCGGTGTGGACTTTTGGACATCGAGTTCCATTTTTTTAAAAAGGTCCTTATGTGATATTTTGGGTCCTGGTACGATTCTTCGGTCTCCAGGTGCGATTTTTTTCGGTGCTCTGACACGTTTTTTTCCAGTACCCAACGGGTTTTGGGGGATCTTTGACCCATTTATTTTGTGGCGCAGAGTGACATTCCGGTTGATAATTGATTTGGGGGCAGCTGCAACCTTTGGGGTCCAGGCGCGACCTTTTAGGTCCCCAGTGAGATTTTCAAGGGCTGCGACGCGACTTTTTTTGTCCAATGTAATCTCTTGTGTCCCGACGTCATTTGCTTGGATCCCTAGCTCGAGTTTTAGCGGCCTCGACACTTTGTGGGTGTCCAATACGTTTTGGATGCTTTTGGTGTCATTGTTGGGGCCCCAGAGTGATTATCCACGTCCGGATTGTTTTTTGTTGCCCCGGCTTCATTTGTGTCCCAATGATACTGTTGGGGAACGGTACGATCTATCGTGCCCCTAGCGTGATTTTCATGGTCCGGGCGTGAATTTTTGGTACCCCTAGGCTCAGTGTGATTTTCAAGGGCCCCGACCGGATCTTTTTGGGCCCATATCGCGATTTTCAAGTACCCTGGCACGACTTCTGCCATTTCAGAGGCTTCTTGCAAATTATAGACCTCCTCTCGCGTCCTTGGAGCTCGTCTCATTTCCTGGAGCCTCTTTGCCGGTTTTGGACGTCTTCTTGTGCGTCCTACCCTCCTCCATATTCAATGGTCCTCCTCTTCCGTTTTGAAGGGCCTCCTCCCACATCCTGGGGCCCCTTTAACATGGCATGGGGCTTCCTCTCATGTTCCAGGGGCATCCTCTGCCAATTAGGGGTCTCCTGCCACGCCTCGTGGGCCTCCTCCTTTGTCCTCGCAAAGCTTACCTGTCTTGAGGGATCTTCAATTTTGGAAACCTCGCCTCCTTCCATACCTGCTACCTACCACTCCCATCTTAAGGGCCTTCTCTCATTTCCTGGGAATTCCTTCCGGTCGTCGGGGCCTCATTCGGCCCTGGAGACCTCCTACTCCATCTCGAGGGACTCCTCTCGAGTCCTTTTCTCTTCTAGAGGCTTTCTTTTTAAAATTAGGGGCCTCCTCTCACGTCTTCGGGGCCTCCTGTTCTGCGTTTTGATTCTATCTTTGCCCATTTTAAGGGTGGTCTCTTATCTCCTGGTGGACTCCTGTTCTCTCTCAGGTGCCTCCTCTTCCAAATTACAAGCAACCTCTCCTATCTCAGTTACCTTGTCATTTCCTGGGGACCTTCTTACCCGTCTTGAAACCTTCTTTCTCGTCTGGGAGCCATCCCTCTTATCTAATTGCCCTTCTCTCCTATTTTAGGGGCTTTCGTTCATCATAGGGTCTCATTTCCAATCTTATATCGTCCTCTTCCGAATTAGGTGCTTCCTGCCACTTTTCTGGATCATCCTTTTCTATCTTGGTGGAACCTTACCCGTTTTGGGGACTGCTTTTGCGTCTCCGAAACCTCATCTCATATCCACTCGCTTTCTCTTCCGTCTTTGGGCCTCCTCTCATTTTCTGAGATATCCCTTCCCGTATTGGGCCTCCTTTGCAATCATAGGGCCTCCTTTGCAATCCTGATTGTCTCCTTTGCAATCCTGGGGCCTCCTTTGCAATTCTTGGGGCCTCCTTTGCAATCCTGGGGGCCTCCTTTTTAATCCTGTGGTCCTCCTTCGCAATCCTGAGGGCCTCCTTTGCAATCCTGGGGGCCTCCTTTGCAATCCTGGGGGCCTCCTTTGCAATCCTGTAGGCCTCCTTTGCAATCCTGGAGGCCTCCTTTGCAATCCTGGGTCCTCCTTTTCAATTATGGGGGCCTCCTTTGCAATCCTGCGGGCCTCCTTTGCAATCCTGGAGTCCTTTGTAATCCTGGGGGCCTCCTTTGCAATCCTGGGGCCTCCTTTGCAATCCTGTGGCCTCCTTTGCAATCCTGGGGACTCCTTTGCAATCCTGGGGCCTCTTTTGCAATCCTGGGGCCTCCTTTGCAATCCTGGGGCCTTCTTTGTAATCCTGGAGGCCTCCTTTGCAATCCTGGGGGCCTCCTTTGCAATCCTGCGGGGCCCTTTGCAATCCTGGAGGCCTCCTTTGCAATCCTGGGGGCCTCCTTTGCTATCTTGTGGGCCTCCTTTGCAATCCTGGGGGACTCCTTTGTAACCCTGAAGGCCTCCTTCGCAATCCTGAGGGCCTCCTTTGCAATCCTGGGGGCCTCCTTTGCAATCCTGGGGGCCTCCTTTGCAATCCTGGAGGCCTCTTTTACAATCTTGGAGGCCTCCTTTGCAATCCTGGGTCCCCCTTTTCAATCATGGGGGCCTCCTTTGCAATCCTGGGGGCCTCCTTTGCAATCCTGGAGTCCTTTGTAATCCTGGGGGCCTCCTTTGCAATCCTGGGGCCTCCTTTGCAATCCTGTGGCCTCCTTTGCAATCCTGGGGACTCCTTTGCAATCCTGGGGGCCTCCTTTGCAATCCTGGGGCCTCCTTTGCAATCCTAGGGCCTTCTTTGTAATCCTGGAGGCCTCCTTTGCAATCCTGGGGGCCTCCTTTGCAATCCTGCGGGCCTCCTTTGCAATCCTGGAGGCCTCCTTTGCAATCCTGGGGCCTCCTTTGCAATCTTGGGGGCCTCCTTTGCAATCCTGGAGACTCCTTTGTAACCCTGAAGGCCTCCTTTGCAATCCTGGGGGCCTCCTTTGCAATCCTGGGGGCCTCCTTTGCTATCCTTGAGGCCTCCTTTGTAATCTTGGAGTCCTCCTTTGCAATCCTGGAGGCCTCCTTTGCAATCCTGGGGGCCTCCTTTGCAATCCTGGGGGCCTCCTTTGCAATCCTGGAGTCCTCCTTTTCAATCCTGGGGACTCCTTTGTAACCCTGAAGGCCTCCTTTACAATCCTGGAGGCCTCCTTTGCAATCCTGGGGCTTCCTTTGCAATCCTGGGGCCTCCTTTGCATTCCTGGGGGCCTCGGTGCCAATTGTTGGCACTCTCTTGATTTCTGGGGCCTCCTATCCTCTCCTAGGTGACTCCTTCTTCAAATTAGGGGCCTCATCTCACGTCTTGGAGGCCTCCTCTCATGTCTCGTCGGCCTCCTCGCTCGCTTTTTTCCTGTGCATTTCCGGATAGGGGCCTCCTCAAATTTCAGAGGGGGGGCGGCCCCCAGTCTCACGGCAGGGGGGAGACTGCCCCTCTGCCCCCCCCCCGGTGGCGACGCTCTTGCTCAGGCTACATCTCCAGCTCATACATCTGAGGCCTCAGCTGCAGCTGAGGTCATCATACCGCATCTAAGGCTACAGCTACATACATAGCCAAAATTACATCCACAGCTAAAGCTGCAATTACAACCACAGCTGAGGATACAACTACAGCTATAGCGGATAATACAGCCACAACTCAGGCTACGGCTGCTGTTCAGCTAAAGATGACGCAACTGCTACAGCTACAGCTACAGCTACAGCTACCGCTACCGCTTCAGGTTCGGCCACGGCCAGCGATGCGTGTAACTGACAAACTCCAGAACAGAGACCAAATAAACAAACTACTCGCGAACCACTGCCCCCACACGCGCGCAAACAATCCAACAAACATCCGAGCCGGTCTGCTGCATGCACACTGGAGCCGGAAGGCACACGAGCAGGCACACACTCACAGCCACATGTGCAAAAACAGCCGGCGCGGACGTCAATTCCTTCCGCGGTTGTGCGCGGGGTCTACCTCAGCAGGCGCGATCTCCAACACCCCCTGGAAATGTGGCGAGGAGTGAGGAGTGGAGGTGATGAGAGAGGAGTGACGTCACGCCACGTCACATCGCCTCGCTGAGCGATGGCGGACACGTCGAGAGCGATCCGCGGCCGGGGAATGGGGGAGGGGAGGGGCGCCTTATTGGCAGAGAAGTGATGCACGCCCCGCTGACCAAGGCCGCGCCACGAACCCGTCGGCCGACTACCTGCGATCACATTCCAGTCGCGGACGTATGATTAAAATCGCATCATCGAAGCGCCGGAGAGCGATGCCCAACATCGGTGATTCGATTTCAGCTTCCAGAAACAAACACGCTCATTTGTCGATACCGATGCCGGTCAGTCGGCCGACCTTACAGGTGCCGGGTCGCCGGACATTCCCTCTGAGCCCGAGCGCGGGCCCCGGAGCCAACTGGCGAGCCAGTGCGTGGGAGAGTCGGCCGGCTGACCCGGCGGCGACCGCAGAACAAGCGCGTGCCACGCCCGTGCGTGACCCGTAGCGCGGCGTGACACCGCGGCTGCGTGCGGCACGACCGCGCACACCGCCCGCCGCGGCGGCGGCCGGCCAACAAACAAACCGGCCAGCCGATACTGGTCCGGCGACACCGACCTGCCAACCTCAGCCTGTCGACACCTGCCGACACCGTTCTACCGATACCGAGTCCTGCACAAGATCCTCCGCATCGGCTTGTGATGGGGGTGTCGTCGCCAGCGGACTTCCTCCCCAGCTCCCATGGCAGACGGGGGACTTCTTCTGCACTCCTCATCCTCCTCCTCCTCCTCCTGTTTCGTGGTAGACGGGGATGGCTCCATCTCCCACTTCTTCCCTGTCGTGACAGACGGGATAAACGGGACACTGTCCTCTCTCCCCCTCCGCCACTCCGCACAGTCACGGTGTGCGTTTTCCGGCTGCGCCAGCGAATGTGTCGACTAGCCCTGAGCGCGTCACGGCCAGCCGGCCACGGCACGGTATCCTGCGGCCGACACCGGTGGCCTCAGGTGCTGACGCGCCGACGCCTGCCGGCGCGTGAACGCGGCCGTGGCGGGTCCACTCTCGCTCTCCGACACACCGCATCGGCATGCTGCAATCCGACACGTGCAACAGCCGCAAAAACAATCAAATGGCCGCCGGCACACGAAAGCCGTTGTAAAGTGGAAAGTCGCACTGCCTCGTGTACCCAGGTAAAAACATGTTCTGTTGTTATGCGATGACGTCATTTCCTGGGCACAATATTGTGTTCATATCAAAAACGCTACTGTCGGCGGACGCGCAGACAAAGGGGAAGCGGGAGACGAAACCCATGGATTGACATTTTCTTTGGAGTCGGGCCCGTCCCTTAAGAAAATCCTGGCTGCGCCACTGACTGTCGGTTTACTCGAAATAACTTCAGTCCGAATGAGACGTGCAAGCCCATTTAACGTCGCTGTAAATAAGCAATGGCCGTTCATTTGTCATTTCTATTCTTGGCAAGCATCAGTCGTGGCCGCTGACGTCGGTGACAGTCCAAACCGAGAGTGTGCGGCAGACTGATCAGATACCACGCCAACCGACTTACCACCTGGCGACATTCTCGACTCTTGCGCAACCGCCCGTGCCAGTGCGCCAGTTTGGCAACAGACGCGCCACTTTTGCCCGTCAACAGCGCGGCGATAAGTGGCGTGTATCGCCAGCCGGCCGCAGTGGCGCACTGCAGCCGGTTACGACACCGGCGACCGCGGTCACCGCCCCCGGCGACGGGTCACTCGACCCCTGGTCACCGGCCAGCCGGGGGCTCCGGGCGACCCCAGACCCGACTACCCACTCCCATTTGCCGGCCGCAGGTGCACCGCAATGCATACAGAGTTGTTACGAAGATCTCTCACACAACGGCCACTACTTTCTACTCGGCTAACACTGATTGCACGACATTACGTCGAGCGTAATTGTTGACTTATAACGGAGGCCGCCAGTGCCCTGTCACCGTCGGTGGGTCCCGCCGACCGCCCACACAATCTGTCTCGACACGGGCTCGCCGGGCCGCTGGCTGCTCCCTCAGCCGGTCTCGTCCAGTCACCGCGCGTCCACTCCGACGACACGCCCGTGGACGGAGCCAGGTGACGACCGCAGTGCGGAGCGCGCGCATCCGAGGAGAAGCGGCTGCTTGTCGAGGCGGAGATCGGGCCCCGGGGCGGCGCGGGAGGCGAGTCGAGCTCGACGGTCGGCGCCGGCGGGCCGGGCAGTGACCGCAGCTCGCGGCGGCGGCCCTGACCGTGGAGCCCCACTCCGTCTGCCTGCCGTCCATTGCCCGAGAGTGGCGGAACGCAGACTTCCGCCGGCCATTGTTGTTAGAACGGCCGCCGGAGGAACGACGCGGCGGCGACCGCACGGTATACAGTCGCTTATCGAGTGTGGCGTTCAGAAAACGGCCGCCGACACCCGAGGTTGAAATTGAGCCGCCGCCGCAGGGTGCCGCCTATTGCTCACAATCGTCGGCCGAGAGACGCGTCGGGACGTGACAATCGATATTTCACGGTGAAGTGAAATCCGCCGGCGGTGCGTGGGTCCGTGACGGCACGTGTGACCCGGGCGTGTCTCTGTCACCGCCCACCGGGCTCCGCCCAACCGCGCGTGGCGGCAACTCAGTGATAAATTATTCGTGAAATAGGGTGGAATAACCACTTCCTGAACACTGAATCTGCATCCTTCCCAAAGAAGTATCGACACCGTACTTCTCGATGCTTGCTGATGAAGTATGCATGCCTCGCTTCTAACAGTATATCATTGATAAATGTCATGCGTGGGCTCACCATGATCATGATAAGTGATACACCAGCATCTCGCAACTCAATTCCTGGTAAATGGATTGCCTATGATGTGGTCTGTATATGCAATACCGGTTTATAGTACATGCCTTTTTAGCGTTATCCAGAATTCAAGTATTCCTAAATTAGCCATCTCAAAGCAAGCGAAGAAGGTAAGGTCATAAGCACGCTATGTGTTGAAACTTAAGTTTGAATGGCTTAAAAGTATTTCAAGTGACATCAAATCCAAGACGAATTGCGACATCCTACTGTGCTCGTTTCGACCCCTCACCCCTAACGAAAAAACAACAACATTATTTTCACACTGCGGCAGCTCCCATGTTGACGCGGCTCCGACGGTGGCTCGTCGCCAGCGCTGAAGAGAAGCGCGCCGGTACGGCACACGAACCACGTGTCGCCCCCTGCCAGAACGCATGCACCGCCCGGTCAGAAGTGCCGAGCGAACAACTGTGAAAGAGAGCAGTTTACAGGGCGAGCACATGCCTCTCCTTTCGACGCCAGCGAATGGCCGCAATGTGGTCAATTTTATTAATTTATGCATGGCCATGGAACGGCCGTCCAGTCGCGCTGAGTCACCAAGGTCGCTGTCTCGTCGCACAAATCATGCGTTGAATGGGTGGTCTCGGTAAATGGTGGCTAGACATAGCAAAGGTGTGGCTTCAGTGGCTGGTTGTGCAACGTAAATACGAGTCAGCTTGATACTAGTCAGTTCTCTATTCATGTCGCGCAGCTTATGGTGTTAGGCTTCAGTAAGAATTAATGCAATGGTTATAGCCATAGCCATATTCTGAACTGCTAGAAAATGACCTGACAGTCTAAAACGTGAAAGCTCACTCCTTGGCAATGCTGCCAGACCAGTATGTTGTAACGCAATTCAACCATTCACCAACCTATTGACTTGGCTTGGCGATATAATCCGGCCATCTCCACAATAAATAGGAACTATCAGATCTTGAGCAAGAATGCAGCTTGTTCCAACCGACACATTAATTACTGTCCACAGATGTGGCAAGCCTCATGTGACCTCATGGACCAATCAATCAATGTATCGACTAATCAATGTATCGACTAATCAACGTATCGACTAATCAACTGAGTTACCACCACAACGCAATCTTCGCTGCATGCAAATCGAGCGGGCAGGAGCGAAGCTCAACGAATCTATCCATCCAAACTCTACTAAAACAGAAGAATATATCCAATCAATTCACTATCTAGGAACAAAGGAACAATTAATGCTGAGGAAATCATTCAGGCTCGGACTTTCGCACATGCGTTCTCTAGAAGCGACAATGCGGAGAGATCGAAATCTGAGCGGCTGCAGGCGGCCAGTGACTACGCCGGTGCTGCAGCCAAGAGGTGTGTGAACAGCCAGGAGGTGGGTCACACAGGGACGAGACATGCGCCGCCACCAACCTTCCTCGTCCTGGGCCTGGTGGGCGTCACGGGAAATATCTGCAAACAGGTCAGCAGGTTGAGCCGAGCCGCGTGGGTGCGGCAGGTAGCACGGCGCGCGGAACACTGCGTATCTTGGCATCCAGACACGTGGAACAGTAGTTATCAAACACGTGGCGGCATGAAGGATTCTGGTATGCGGGCGTGTGTAACTAGACATGTGTACTGGTATCGAGGTATGGGGGCGTGTGTAACTAGACATGTGTGCTGGTATCGAGGTATGGGGGCGTGTGTAACTAGACATGTGTACTGGTATCGAGGTATGGGGACGTGTGTAACTAGACATGTATACTGGTACCGAGGTATGGGGGCGTGTGTAACTAGACATGTGTGCTGGTATCGAGGTATGGGGGCGTGTGTAACTAGACATGTGTACTGGTATCGAGGTATGGGGGCGTGTGTAACTAGACATGTGTGCTGGTATCGAGGTATGGGGGCGTGTGTAACTAGACATGTATACTGGTACCGAGGTATGGGGGCGTGTGTAACTAGACATGTGTACTGGTATCGAGGTATGGGGGCAACTATGAGCCACAAGGGCCCTTCTTGGTTGCACTTTGTACACTGAACCAGTTGCCCACCAAATCTGTCAATCAACCCTCCCTGGAATTCAGAAAAACAAGCCCCCTATTCTTATAATGATTGTCTATGCCGTTTTTAAAGATGTTCAGTGTGTTGCTACTGACAATTGTTCCTGGCAGCTGGTTCCAGTGTTCTACTACCCTGTTGGTGAAGAAAGACTGTCTTAACCTTGTCCTGCTGTGATTAACTTTAATTTTGAATTGATGGCCTCTAATTGCATCATTTCTGTTAAATTCAAACATTTCCCTGAGATATCCCTGTTCCTGACCATGAACAAATTTAAAAACCTCGATGAGATCTCCTCTCAGCCTTCTATATCTAAGTGAAAACATATTCAATTTCTTCAATCTTTCCTCATATGCCAGGTTGCCTATACCATAAACCATTTTTGTTGCCCTCTTTTGTACTCTCTCTAAAAGCCAACAATCTTTCTCATAACTAGGGGACCAAGCTTGGACACAGTATTCCAAATGTGGCCTGACATATAAATGTGCACTGGTATCGAGGCCCGTGGGCGTCACGTGTCTTGGTGGGGCGGGAGTGACATCAGGTTGCATGGTTTCGAGGCACGTGAGAACACAACACGATCACAGGAGGTCCCGATCGCACGTCGAGACCGAGGAATCACCGGACAACAATGTGGAGAGAGGTAGCGCTTGACAATGCTGAGGCACCAGGTCACCAATGGTTACAGTTGGCATAGGTCCGAGATGAGATCGTGGAAATAGGTTGCAACGGATAATATTTTGGCAATGAGCCAGCGAGGTGAGGCCGGGGTGCAGCGTTATCTCTCAGGTCACCAAAAGAAGACCGTGCCGGGAGATTGTGCCGGGAGACCGTACTGGCATTAGGAGACTGAGGACGCAGACTCTTTGAAGAGTCCAGCATAGTACCAGGTGAGAATTAAATGACAGACCATAAACTGTTCCACTCAGGATGAAGTAGTAGTTATCTACAACATGACACAAAATGCCTAACCAGAAACATATGGTGAAGGAAGGAGGAAAGCCGCAGAACAAAACTGGAATAAAGATCCCCGAAACATCATCGCCAGAAACTTACAAAAAGCTCACAAGAGCAAAAAAGGTGGGAAGCCCAGAAATATAGCACACAGAACCAACTGACGAATTGGCGTCCATCCACAGCTCCGACCAGCCTGTTGGGTATCAGAGTATGACATGATGGTAGCAGACGGCACATGTAAGTTGGCCTGCACACCTGGCTGATTGGCTGTAATCCTCGAGCCCCCCCTCCTCCCCCTTCCCCTTGCCTGCAATTCGAGCGTCACGCAAGAGGTGCCGAGGTCTTCGCTGACGCAGAAACGATGTTCCGGCCTTGGGTCTGTCTCAGTACTTATGGGCGCTGACGCATAAGCGCAACGGCAACCCTCCGGCACTGAGTGGGGTTCACAGCGAGAATGGCTGTTCTGCGTCAGCGGTGGCCTCCAGAACCGCTGCAAGACGCACATGTAGCAGGGAAAAGGAGTGCGGCGACGGTTTGCGTTAGTCGTGTGAGCATGGATTGTCGATGAGTTCGTGACACGTTCATTGTTCAGCGTTCAGATCAACGGACACCACACCACAGGCCAGAGTAATGAGTAGGGACTGCCTGCTGTAATCGGCAGAATGTCAAGTTTGAGACAATACCGCTGTCATCCACCATACATAGGCATCGATAACTAAACAATTAATAGATAACGAGATAATTAATAACGCCCAATTATACATTAGCGCGAGAAAGGGAACAGGACATCGTGTGTTCCGCTTCACTGGAAACTTACACATTAACCATATTATCCCCAGGAGAACGGGCCTTTCGTGAATGGAATGAGCTTCAAAACTATCCGCGCCGTCGTTTTCCGACAATTCTACCGCCTTGAACTTACAAATATGCCAATGCACATTCCAACCGGCCGCATCATTTGACATGCACAGCGGATGAATGCGGTGCAGACGAGTACGGCTGAAGAGGACGACTCAGAAACAGAACACACTCCCAATGCGACACGGCGGACGCTACACAACCCGCCGACAGCCGGGGTCGACACGGACGCGAGTGCCGCCTGCCGGGCCGGCGCGGTCGGCGCCGGTGTTGACGTGTGGAAGCTGACGACTGCCGCATCGGCTACATTGCCACAGCACACGACGGGCCGCGGACTGAGCTGGCGTCGGCGGCGCCGTCCGCCGGACTCGGCGTGTCCAGAGTGGGAGGGTGGCGACACGCCGGGTGGGACCGCCCGCAGACTGAGCTGGCGTCGGCGGCGCCGTCCGCCGGGCTCGGCGTGTCCAGAGTGGGAGGGTGGCGACACGCCGGGTGGGACCGGCCGCGGCTGAGCTGCCCCGGCCAGCCGCGCACGATCGTCACTGATGCGTGTGGCGTACATGGCATCATCTGCGCCGTTTTGCTTTGTACAATGAAACGTCCCCGCCCTGCAGTAGCAGTGATTCCTATTGTTCGGGGATTTCTCTGAATTTGGAAACTACTCCCTGGCGTCATTACGGATCGACGGGATGACATGGCGAGCTGCCATGTCGTGATTATCACGCTTAAAAAGTATCCACATTTCACCACCGTCTGTGCATTTTCACTAAACGCTAGAAAGTTTGGGAAAACTACGCTTTCTTCCGGACCCGAACGAAAACAGAGGAAACATTTCTGTGATGACACGAGTTATCCTGTATTAACGGCGAGCAGAGCGTACATGAAACGACGCGGGCCGTGCAGGTGAAGTAGACGGCCGTCACGGTGTGGGGTCGCCGTCAACTGCGCCTCCCCCCTCCTGCCGCCGCCAGCGGCCCGTCACGGTCGGCCTCCAGACACGTTCTGTCCGTCTGCCCAGCATTACCGCCGGAGTCGACCGTGACCAACACGTTACGAAGGCGCGCAGGGTCACCGCCAGGTGGCGTCGCGGACCGTAGCCGGGCCGACGTGAGACTAGCATGAGGCCATCATGGACCCGCCACAGATCCATTATGGAGCCCTCGTGGGACTATTATGGGACTGTCATGAACCATCAAGGAGCCGTCTCGGGACCATCATGGGACTTTCACGGACCGTCACGGACAACCATGGGACCGTCATGGAACTCTCACGGGCCATCACGAGACTATCACGGGACCGTCACGGACAACCATGGGACCGTCATGGAACTCTCACGGGCCATCACGAGACTATCACGGGACCGTCATGGGACTGCAATGGGACTGTCACGGATCAACACGGGAGCGTCATGGGATTATCATGGGACTGTTACGGACCGCCGCGGGCCAGTCATGAGACCATCATGGAGCCGCCACAGAACCATCATGAGATCGCTATGGGGCACAATGGGATCAATGGGATACAATGGGATCAATGTGGATGGGAATGGATCCCAATGGGATCCTGTGGAGATCCACAATGGGATCGCCACAGGAGTGTTACGGGAGGAACCGTCACTAAGCGTTACGCCACTGAACTGAACTGCCACTGAACCCACACGAGACCCAGAACCCGTCACGGAACCCACACGGGAACGTCACAGGACCTTTATCGGACACCCTGTCACGGGAACATCTGACGACCGTCACGGGATTCTCCGAACCGGTACCGACCGTCACAGGAGGAACCGTCACGGTATCCGCAACAGACGGTCCGCACACGGCGCCGCTCCCTCTGACAGAACCGACGGAAGCGACAAGACGCTCAACAGGGCTCACAGTTAAATTGCAGCATCAGCTGTCGCCGGCCGCTCTTTCAACACCAAGACGACGCGTGTTTCTTGCCACACACGGGCGGCCTTCATTTTAATGAGGACTTCGCTATGACTCGCCGTTAGCAACAAAGAACTACGGAACAGGCGGTGCAGTGTTCTTCATGCGGTTGGACTTCGTGCGCCCGGAAGGACGAACCGCAACATGTCATTGTGAGGACACTTGCGCATATTTTTTTGCTGCGGCGTTGCGCCGAGACGTGTGATATAGTAAGATTTGAGCTGAAGATATTGTGACACGGATCTAACAACGGTTGGCAAAGAGAACAATATAAAAACGGTGAAAGATTAAATTAGGATTCGACTGTTACCGAATCCAGCTGACATAAATGAAACAATGCGCGCGCAAGTACGATGAAATAAAGCCACTTCCAAGTTGAAATACGATAATTTCAAGAAACATATCGTAAGAACAGTAACAAATATGACCCTACATCTCCTGCAGAATTATTTCGAATAAATATTCCAAGCGTATTCCCAAGTAAAGGGCCAGTCACAACAACAACACAAAATCGTGATATTTTGACTTTTAGATCCATCTGTCCTTGAAGAATGTTGAATAAAAAACTTGCGACCCATCTGCAAATCCCTCATTGGCCGGGCCCGCAGCTAGGGTACTTCAGCTTAACGCAGTGTCAAGGTGATCCGGAGCCAGCAAACGATGCTCAGGTCGTGCGGAAAAGGCACACATTTGCGAACATCATTACCGTTAAACCTTCGCTAATGCGGAGACATTAGCTATTCAAAGAGACATAACTACTCTCATACCATCAATAGGTATCTGGCACACAGACATCTAGCCGTGAATAGGACACGGTGAATGGACCTGAAGAAACGCGTGCCGGTTCACTGCACTTCTTGTGCCCTCTGCACCGCACTTCCCACTGCAAGTGGGAGCCGGGCACGCCATCGGTACAGGGCTCAGTCAACTGCACGTCATCAGTACATGGCTCAGTCAACTGCACGTCATCAGTACACCGCTCAGTCAACTGCACGTCATCAGTACACCGCTCAGTCAGCTGCACGTCATCAGTACACGGCTCAGTCAGCTGCACGTCATCAGTACACGGCTCAGTCAACTGCACGTCATCAGTACACGGCTCAGTCAACTGTACGTCATCAGTACACGGCTCAGTCAACTGCACGTCATCAGTACACGGCTCAGTCAACTGCACGTCAGCAGTACACGGCTCAGTCAACTGCACGTCATCAGTACACGGCTCAGTCAGCTGCACGTCATCAGTACACGGCTCAGTCAGCTGCACGTCATCAGTACACGGCTCAGTCAACTGCACGTCATCAGTACACGGCTCAGTCAACTGCACGTCATCAGTACACGGCTCAGTCAACTGCACGTCATCAGTACACGGCTCAGTCAACTGCACGTCATCAGTACACGGCTCAGTCAACTGTACGCCACCAGTACACGGCTCAGTCAACTGCACGTCATCAGTACACGGCTCAGTCAACTGCACGTCACCAGTACACGGCTCAGTCAACTGCACGTCAGCAGTACACCGCTCAGTCAACTGTACGTCATCAGTACACGGTTCAGTCAACTGTACGTCATCAGTACACGGCTCAGTCAGCTGCACGTCATCAGTACACGGCTCAGTCAGCTGCACGTCATCAGGACACGGCTCAGTCAGCTGCACGTCATCAGTATACGGTTCAGTCAACTGTACGTCACCAGTACACCGCTCAGTCAACTGCACGTCATCAGTACACGGCTCAGTCAACTGCACGTCATCAGTACACGGCTCAGTCAACTGTACGTCACCAGTACACGGCTCAGTCAGCTGTACGTCATCAGTACACGGCTCAGTCGGCTGCACGTCATCAGTACACCGCTCAGTCAACTGTACGTCATCAGTACACCGCTCAGTCAACTGTACGTCACCAGTACACCGCTCAGTCAACTGTACGTCACCAGTACACCGCTCAGTCAACTTGCATGACTGGGATCTTACGAGGCCCAGCGTTCGCACGGCGTGAGTGACTTCCGGCCAGACCTGGTCAGGGAAGTTCATGCTCGAATGGGGCGTCGGTGACACTTGGGTGACCTGTAACGGGCCCCGGTGATCGCGTGGAGGTACCCGACTCACTTATCACTCACACAAAGGTGTGCGTGGGACAGCCGTGCTTGTCAACCTCAGTCGCCAACCCCACATTGTCGTCTTGTTCGCTGCCTGAGCACGTCCAGACGGCCGGCATCCGATGATGATGATGATGATGATGATGATGACTCGCACGCCGTTGGCGCAGCTACGTCACAAAGACGTTGGTCGATGCGTTGCTATCGGCGCTGGGCGCGCCCTCAGAGTAAGAGCGCTCACAAGCTGGTAGCGAATGTGACATTGAAAACGCTCGCCTTCCGATCAAAAACACTGCCGCAATAATCTGGCTCGAATGCCGTGATCACACCAAGTCATCAAAGAAACCGTGACCTTACTGACACCTCCGACCTTGAGAACGCCCCCAACTGGCCAGCATCTGACAAATGCAGGCGCATTGTAACCAAGCCGAAGGCAGATTAGACAAAAAAAAGAAAGAAAGCAGGAAGTGCACTTATTTAGCTGGCAAGGCGCTGTAGCAGAGGTCGAGACGACATGCGTCAATCTGCGCCGCTTCTATTAGTCAAGCTGTACTGTTACCATGACAATTATCTGGTCACCACGTAACGTTGTGCATCATTGTAAGAAGGGACGATATCTTGGTCTTAGTTTGGAAAGTCGTCCAGAATCATCTTCGTGTGTTCGTGCGAAACAAACTTCGGAAGCCACATTTACAACCCAAACAGACGAAAAGGCGTCAAATCGGCGACAGGTGCCATTTCTACGGCAAGTCTGATCAGATAACTGTTATCAAATCGCCATGTTGACGCTTGTCGCTGTTTTCACGTGTGTCTGTTATTAGCACCGTGAACATGGCTAAAACGCGTTGCGCTGGTCCGTGACAAAGCAGACTGCACGTCTATGGGAGAGTGGCTGTATGTCTGTGGGACAGTGGCTATATGTCTGTAGCACCATGACCGCATGTCTGTAGCACCATGGCTGTATGTCTGAAGCACCATGGATGTATGTCTGTAGCACCATGGCTGTAGCATCATGGCTGAATGTCTGTGGCACTGTGGCTTTATGTCTGTAGCACCATGACTGTATGTCTGTATGACCATGGTAAATGTCTGTAGCACCATGGCTGTATGTCTGTGGGACAGTGGCTGCGTGTCTGTGAGACGGTGACTATGCGTATGTGGGACAGTGGTTGTATATCTATGAAACAATGGCTATACGTTTGTGGAACAGTGGTTGTATGTCTGTGGGACAGTGGCTGTATGTACGTAGCATCATGACTATGTATGTAGGACAGTGGCCGTATGTGTGTGGGACAGTGACAGCATGTCTGTGGGACAGCGGCTGTATGCTTGTAGCACTATAACAATTACTTCCGAAACAATAAGTCCGATATGCAGAGTTCTGCTTTGCGGGGCTTAAAAGCTTCACCATATGAAAATGGAGGAACATTTCTACAGCAAGCTATTATATTTAACATCCCTTATCTACCGCTGCTGTACAGACGTTGGATCCACCTGGGACTCCTTTTGTGACTTCAGCGATATATTCGAGGGACGTATTGCTTCGATGAAGTGTATGGCAGGGCAACGATGCCCTCAACTTAGAGTGGCTTGTACAGATACCTCATCTCATCAATGCATCTCGAATGAAATAAAAACGACCAAGGAATGCATTGAGCTCACATATACGTTATATCGATTCATGAGCTCAATAACATATGCCTCAAATTCGTAATTGCTCGAATTTCGACGGCCAAACCCGAAGGAAAAAGCATTGTCAGTTATCGTGTGTTCAGCTTAGTTTTTGTTTCACTGACGTTTACCGAGCGGTTCCAACAACCGCTGCAAACGTTTTTAATGCATATGTCAGAAGTGTTTGAATAGTCGAGGCGACAGATCGTAGGTGGAGTTTGCTTCGCAAGCTTGGAGCTGAATTTCCTCCACAGAAATATGGAGCCTGGAATGGTCTAAGGAGAGAAATGTATGGCAGAAAGCCGTAGCTGTGTGATGGAAACCCAGTATAACCTAGTGATTCAGAACGAACTCGAACCAATTAGGCAATCGGAATTGTGGAATGCGGAATGCCGAACACGGAATAGTCATGCACACATGGAAATTCCGTCGGCCGTCAGATCACAGCAGATAAAAACAAAACGTTCATGTGATGGGCGGATACGTAAGTGGAATACTATTGCCGAGGTTTTTTCCTAGACCTATGACAATCGGGGCATAAAAAAGGTAGACCGCGCAGTGCCCTGTCCATTACAATAGACAAATTAACCAATATATGTTTATACTGTTGATGTGTCGATGACAGCAGCAAAGGGCTTCCAAGGGAGTGAAATGTCCAAGTACCTGAAAGTTGCCGGGGAGGTTCGTGCTTTCTCCAGAATTATCTGTCGGACGTTACCGCTATTTAGACAATCGCGCCTGTCACCTCGCCATAGGCAAGCACAGCCGGCCGCCAACCGCCACAGATCTTGCAATCGCCTTCACCGCTCCGAGGCAACACCGAAATAGTGGCCTGAAATTCTGAAGGTTGGGCGGAGAATGCGAATCATATTCGATGCATTCGATGCAATCATATTCGATAATAATGCGAATCGTATTCACATCAGTTTTTTTCTCTTAGTACTATTTTTGCCTTAATTCCGCACTACGAGTAAGATTTGGATACTTAAAAGCACCTATGGTTTCTGGCAGCAGCACATTCCTGATTGGTAAAGGCAGCAGAGACAGATAGCATCAACATGTAATCAATAAAGGTCATAAAAGATTACTCATCAATGGGCATTATCCATATACATTTGCACATTGTCTAAACATCAGTTGGCTCTTTGACATCACCACCTCCTTCCCTCCACCCTACACAAAATATCAGTTTCGGGATATTGCACGGAAACTTTGTCTGCATCGCGAATACCAGGTTCAGCCAGACTTGGTTCGAAAGTGCTGCTCAGCTACTTTACATCAGGTGAACTTGGCAACTGACAACGAACGGCAGCTGGCACGCGGACTTGCGTGCCCGCCCGCCCGACGAAAGACGAAAGTGGCTCTGCTCAGAGCTGCGTGACGGTCCGCCCTCGTCAGCAATTCCTCGGCGACTCTCGGCCGTGACTCTCCGCTGTCAGCGGCGAGCCGCAACCGAACTGAGCCGGGGAGGGGGGGACGGCTCACCATCACATGGCATGGCCGAACCCCATCACGCTAGCGACATCACCAGCGCCTCAGAGGGAGGGGCGCGATCGACGACACTCGGCCGGCGAGCTCCTACATGGACATCGGTCACATGCCACATGGTGGAGGCTTCTGTAGCCGGCGTTGACCGGTCGACAGTACCTAGAGCTGATGCAAGCAAGGCAGTACCGTCGCGACATCCAAACGAGTGTCACTGCGCTGGCTGGGTTGACATCCGGCACCGCGGTCGAATCCGACGCGCTCATGATTTGGCATTTGTTACATATTTTGGATACTGCTAGATTTGTGGGCAGGTCTAACAACAGCTTCGCTACAATGTCATCATTAGCAGCAACAATAAACCATTAATGCGGCGAATACATTCACCTAAAATATAAGATTACAGTCCGTGGCTGTGAGCATACAGCCCAGGATTGGTATGTGATCGGGTTCATTATTCATCCTCTGGTAGTTGGAGAACCTCGGGTTTTCAGAGTGCCCTTATTCTGACTAGGATAGTTGGCAATGCCCGAAAGGGTCTTAGTGGCCAGCATGTTGAAGTAGAGACTACGTGATAGATAGCGAACATCTCCGATACGGTTGAACTGATCCAGAGAGAATGGACGAGCCGGAAACTGCAGTTGCAATCTCTCGATTAAATGGCCCTTTTACCGCACATAAAGCAATCCGACTAACGGGGTCATCGAGTAAATCTGATTCGCCACTATTCGGCGAGGATAGTGTAGGCGAAACGCACGTCAGTAAGTCCGCCACTCGATGTCTGTGCATCTGCGAAACGTTCCGGGATATCGGCCAACGACGTCTCCACACCTGCAGCATTTTATCGCTGGGTCTGCAGCACTGACTGTATGTCTAGAGACAATAGCCTGGTGTGTGCCCGAACCTACTGCCCGAGGAGCAAAAAGTGATCAGACTGTCGCAAACCCTGGAATATCACCTCCGTACTCGTCATAACATATATTCCATAGACGGTGGCACCCTCTCACGGTGAAATCTTGCACCTGTGTTTGCGCTTTCCGTCAACAGATCGCGCAGTATCAGGCATTAACACCGTTGCCAAACGTGGTCTGGTGGTTTCTTCTGGTTCTGAGGATATTTTGTAACATTCTAGACTCACACGTGTTGCACCAGTCACTCGCCAGTCAGTCCAATTCCTGTGGACGATTATAACGGCGCTGTGATAGTTGGCCAATTTTGCTGCGGGGCGTACTGGTGAGAGAAAAAAAACTAGTGACCATCGATCTGGTAGCGTAGTAGAAGCGTGGTGCGGGACGTATGGAACACGGACTCACTCCATGCAGCCTGCCGTCCTGAATTCCAACTTATGCTACGCCTTTAACCCTGGGTGGCGAGTCGGCGAGCTTTTCCTCTTGTGCCCACTGCCATCTTTCAGTTGCAGTAGGCGGCGATTGTCTCGTCCGCGAAAGTAGGCATGGGAGTGAACATGGGAGTGTGAGTGACAGCGTCGACGAGTGTCTTAGTACTCACCGCCATCTCCTCGCTGCGGTAGGCGGTGAGGGTCTGCTCGTCCTGCAGCAGCACACAGAAGTAGGGCTCCCAGTTGAGCAGCGGCACGCCGTATTGGTGTACCTTCTGACTGCCAGTGTGGCCCAGCCGTACCGCATGGTCTGTGGAGAGGAAACACGGGTCAGGCCATGACCTGATACACAGCCCAGTCGTAAGGCACGGTCTGTGGAGAGAACACACGGGTCAGGTCATGACATGATACTCAGCCCAGTCGTGCGGCACGGTCTGTGGAGAGGAAACACGGGTCAGGTTATGACCTGATACACAGCCCAGTCGTAAGGCACTGCCCGTGGAGAAGACACATGGGTCAGGTCATTACCGCGCACACAGTTCACAGTCGGCTCTGGAGATACATGTGATCAAGCTGTGCGAACAGTGAGCATACCAGTGCACTATTGAGTGATGACTTGCTATTCCGTATTACTCCAGTCGGGCAGCGTCTAACTGCTTACGATGCCGCCACGGAACAGATACCAGAGTTCCAATCTGCATCATCATTGATGTGCAGCATAAAGGCGACTGAATTGCGTTTAACAAGCGAATTAGAGTATAAAATACCCAATGCCGTAGTACTTCGCTTGAAAATAGATCAAAATGTACGATATCAATTCACGAGACATCAATATCATTTGTATCGGAAGCTCGGGAACATTATGAAGCAGGACCCATGTATTATAGCATGCTAAATCTTCAACACAGTCTGGAGAAAGGTGCAGTAAGATTGAATATGCCCAAAGGTGTGTGAAACGACAAGCATGACGCTTTCAATCTTGGGCAGCTGCTGCTATAATCTAAAGTTAGGCGAAAATCCAAGGAATGTTTCATGAGAGCCTGAAACGATTACTTATGCGGAACCAAACCATCACGATTGGAAAGTGTATATACGCTTCTCTGGTATATAACCGGGTATGCACACTGAACAGTGCACACCACAGTTCGCCACGTTCTCCTTGGAAAGGTGGCGCCACATTCGCTATGCCGAGTTTCGGGAACACCATGTGCTGCCACCTTCCGCACGACAACTGAACTATAGATTCTGTTCGTGCCGCTGTGCGGAGAGTACAACGTGGAATAGAAGACTAACTCAGAGACTTCATCACAGCACAAGAAGACGTCTTTACCGCAAGCCGGTCTCGATACGGCTTGTCTCGGTTAAGTGATGAAAGTGGATTCCATTGTATATTTTGGGAATTATCGCGCCTGATACTGACTAAAAACAAGGCAAGATTTACATTCCTCCGTCTCAAGTACGCAGGCCTAATCCGATTCAGCAGTTCGTGAGTAGCTTCGGGCGCCCCTCCGTTCGACATCGGTCCAACATTATTGCTTGCAATATGGTACTGGAACACCGGGCAGCCCTGCATTTTGGAGCATCAGCGTCTTCCAGGCTTCAGGACCGAGCTGCCGCAAAATTAACTCCTCGAGTGAAGGGACATGAGCGAACGACTTTGGGATCATGCATGACCAACATGGCTGGGCCGTGGCGAGTTTTCTACTGATCGTTGTATTAATATATGATCTTTCATCATGCAATCATGGTAAAAAGAAAACAATCCCCCGCCTTGTCTTCATGAGTGGAATTGTTAGTAATATTTCCGTACGGATGCTTAATCCCATTCCAGCACGGGCGGCTCAGACCTATTGCTCTGCCAGGCACTTAGACAGATTCCTGTGTGGGTGGTTTATGCCGATTCCAGTGGGGGCGGGGGGACCACACCACTCTAAGATCTCGCAAGCATACCTCGCCCGATAGCGCCCGCAAATCGGCGTGAGAAAATGCAACCATCTATGGCTTAAGAAGTTAGCAAGCCTTGCAAAGGCGGAGAAAAGAGCCCATCAGTAATTAGGACAATTATGGATTATCCATTCTTAACTGTAAATGTGTTGCTCTTCTCCGAGTTTGAGTTTTAATGGTTAAATTAGTAATCATGATTCATGCCATGAAAGTGTCGCATGCAGCATGATTCATGCCATGAAATATCGTACGCAGCATGATGCATGCCATGAAATATCGCATGCACCATGTTTCATGACATGAAATACCGCATGCAGCATGTATATGCTGTTGGGAAGTCAGAGTTTAGAACCATAAAATGGGCGATTGTATTCGTGGCGTGAACATTGGGAAAGCAATCTGGATCGTGACCTCTCTTCGTAGCCCAGGCATATTATTGTGGTCTAACCTATCGACGCCTTGTCATCCATTTGCTTAACCAACAACGCAAATTGAGGAACGGAAAAATAAAATTTTATATATACTTCATTTTCGACATCAAACCCATTTTACATCTCTAAATGTGACCCTAAATGTACCCTCAATGTATACTTCAGTCTTTCGACTTGTCTCAGAACGGGTCAGAGTAGACGCAGGAAGAAAATATGTTTTTTTAATATTTTATGCTCAGCTCAAATATCCAAACCGCAAACGCATGGTGGGTAAGTGTATTCATTTGGTTGTGCACATACTGTGAAGAATGAAGAGTTTAAAGTACTGATGTACCGAAATTGAGGCGTCACGCAAAAGAAACCCCAGAAGGGGAGGAATCCGCCTCCATCCCCATTCCGCAAAGGAATAGAAGATGAGATGATGATCTAAGAAGATGATATAGCTAGCAATATCAAAGTACGTTATGGCGATGGCTTCTGGAAGTCCATGGTGCTTCAGTGGAATTTGCAGCGAAAGAGTTAATTGTGATCCTTAGTTCTTGTGTTAGTCTTAGGTGCCAGGTTAATGTAATTCCGATAGGTGACAATTGTGTTGGTTTTGAAACCAAAAGATTAAACCATTCATGGCTGCAATGTTGACAGCGGAGTTGTTCGTAGCTCAAATGCCTTAACCACCGTCTGTCCAGGCACAAGCACAAGAAGACCGGGTACAACCTCCTCTGGTACGAGTAGGCGAATAATAACCATGAAACGTGGCGTCCGCACACGAAATATCGGCTCCCATTCTTTGCCGACCACATACTGCCAACCACATCCTTCCCAACGTCTGACTACTCGATAAAAGACAGATTACATGACCATAACGGCTACCGTCGGTCAGTATAAATCTTCCAGGAGCAGCATAAAATATGAATGAAAATTACTCCACCACAAAGATTGAAAAACGTCCAGGGATCGTGAAATGGTTCTGCCAAGTGACGGGAATGAGCATTGTTAATGGTCGTTCAGAGCCTCGCAGCACATTTAGGCCGGCGACGACAGCCAACGTCTCACGTGTCTAATTGTTAATGGTCGTTCAGAGCCTCGCAGCACATTCAGGCCGGCGACGACAGCCAACGTCTCACGTGTCTAATTGTTAATGGTCGTTCAGAGCCTCGCAGCACATTTAGGCCGGCGACGACAGCCAACGTCTCACGTGTTAATTGTTATGGTCGTTAGCTCGCAGCACATTTACGGCGACGACAGCCAACGTCTCACGTGTCTAATTGTTAATGGTCGTTCAGAGCCTCGCAGCAATTTAGGCCGGCGACGACAGCCAACGTCTCACGTGTCTAATTGTTAATGGTCGTTCAGAGCCTGCAGCACATTAGGCCGGCACGACAGCCAACGTCTCACGTGTCTAATTGTTAATGGTCGTTAGTATTGCCTTCGTCAGCACATTTAGGCCGGCGACGACAGCCAACGTCTCACGTGTCTAATTGTTAATGGTCGTTCAGAGCCTCGCAGCACATTTAGGCCGGCGACGACAGCCAACGTCTCACGTGTCTAATTGTTAATGGTCGTTCAGAGCCTCGCAGCACATTTAGGCCGGCGACGACAGCCAACGTCTCACGTGTCTAATTGTTAATGGTCGTTCAGAGCCTCGCAGCACATTCAGGCCGGCGACGACAGCCAACGTCTCACGTGTCGATCAACGGAACCTGACGGCTCATTGAGCTCTGGGGAACAAGCCAAACATCATCTTCCAATAAGGTACACAACGCCGCAGACCAACTGATGAGCCGGTGTTCCACGGTCTCTTCCGCCACACCAAACGGTCGCGGGGATAAACGCAATGCATCGCAGCTGGCGGGAAGTCGTTACAGCGCGCTCTCGGTAAGTGATAAGCGGCTAACCATCATAGCTTATCGAATGCCATATTTGACACATTTTCCTCACGACAAGACTTCTAGGTTAAGTTATATGTCAGGACTATAACAGATATTATACGGTACTCGCTCACAAATACAACCATTTACGCGCCACCCACTCCTGGCCGCACATATGGGCCCATAGAAAATCCTCGCCATGCAAAGTGCATAATAATTGACAACACTGAACCATAACGTAAAGCCTTCCCAGCGTTGAATATCGTTTTCGGTTAGCAAGGGCTGTACCTTCGCGTTGAACAACCACGAGCATTTAACACATTCTGCCATCATACAAGTAAAATCCAAAGTCGCAATGTCTTGTAAGACCACCTACACGTATCGCATCGCCGTTCTGGCATGGATGTGGCGGTGCCTATGGTAGGTAGAACGGCTGCCCCACCAACGCTTGCAAATTTAAATACTAACGATGGCATAATTGAAGATTGATATTGCATGGAAAGAAATAACTTCCAGACTATTAGTTTCAAACGCTTATGCATCGATGCCTCGAGCATTGTAGACTTCGGCAATGACCTCATCACCCTGAATGCAACTAATGCTCTTCCGATCGCTTCCATTTTGAAAGGCGCGGGAGTCGCCAACAGAGCGTAATTTCCAGTTGAATGTGAGTTCAGTTGCTCAAGGTTCAGGAGAATCTCCATCATATCCAGTGGCATTACACCAGAACAACGAAAGAAGCACAACACGAGACCGTACAACACATACCAACAAGCATCGAAAAACGACACGAACTAACAAGCACCGAAATAATTGGCATACAACGCAATCTAAAAAGAAACTGCAAGCTGATTGTTCCCGCCCCTATCATTCCCCGTCCAAACTGCGGCAATCAATCCACCGCGCTATCACAGTTACCTACATCCTGCCACCCAGTACCGCCACCGCCACCCTGCTACTCGGAACAGACATCCGCTGACTGGCCACTCCCTTTCTGTCACGTGTCCCCTGCCCCCTACACGACCGCGCTGTGACTCGGAGCTGCTGGCATCTGGGACCGCCCACACCAATCGTTTTCTCTGACTCGATCACGCCCATCCTGCTGCTCCCGTCCTTCTGCTCTGTCCTGGTCACGCCCACCTTGCTGCTATGTCCTGGTCACGCCCACCCTGCTGCTCCCGTCCTCCTGCTCTGTGCACCCCCCTGCTGCTCTGTCCTGGTCACGCCCACCCTGCTGCTCCCGTCCTGCTGCTCTGTCCTGGTCACGCCCACCTTGCTGCTATGTCCTGGTCACGCCCACCCTGCTGCTCCCGTCCTGCTGCTCTGTCCTGGTCACGCCCACTCTGCTCCCGTCCTGCTGCTCTGCCCTGGCCACGTCCACCCTGCTGGTTCATCCTGCTGTTCTGTCCTCGATATGTCTACCTTGCTGGTCTGCCATGCTGCTCTGCTCTGGACACGCCCCGCCCTTTTGCCGGTCCTCCCTGCTACTCTGCCCGGGCACGCCCATTCCGCTGGTTCGTCTTGTGGTTCTGGCCTGGACACGCCCACCCTGCTGGTTCGCCCTGCCGCTCTACCCTGGACACGCCCACCCTGCTGGCCCCGTCCTGCTGCTCTGCCCTGGCCACTCCCGTCCTTCTGCCCAGAGCCGGGCACCTGCGGAGCGGACGGCCGGACTCTCGTGACCAATACCGGTCCGGTGCGCGGCCGGCAGACACGGCCCGCCGGAGACCGTCACCGGCGTCGCAAAAAACGGCGTGCCGGAGACCGTGCCGGGTGCAAGGACAGACACGGCCCGCCGGAGACCGTGGCCGGCGTGCACAAGACAGAACGGCCCGCCGGAGACCGTCACCGGCGTGCACAAGGACAGACACGGCCCGCCGGAGACCGTCACCGGCGTGCACAAGGACAGACACGGCCCGCCGGAGACCGTCGCCGGCGTGCACAAGGACAGACACGGCCCGCCGGAGACCGTCGCCGGCGTGCACAATGACAGCACCGCGCCGCCGCATTCCCAGAAGATCCCGCCGATTTACGCTCGGTGCACCGCACCGCCGAGCCTCGACCGGCCGGCGGCCGCGGCGCCGGCCGGCGTTCGTGCGCAGCGTCCATTGTGCGCGCTGCTGCCGTTCGACGCCGCGCTTGTCGAATAACTCGGCCCACATCAGCAGGCCTGTATTTCATCGGCGTTAGCTTCCACAACGGCCATCACAGATGATTGAGATAATCACCGCTGCAGCCGAAACCATTCGACCTTCATTAAGTTATCTGCAAGGTCCATAGCTGAAGCCGAGATAATTGCGGTAGATTTCGGCCGATGTGGACAACGGGCATGCGCCACTGGGCCGCAGCTCGTCCGCCGGCGCGCGCACCATTCACGGGCCGAGGTCGTGCGGCCGGAGCCGACAGGGCGTGCCCACGGTCTTGCCACTCCTTCGAAAGTTATGCGGCAGCGAAGACGCAGATCACGCACAACGGAAGTGTGGAGGTCGTCACAACGTGAGAGAGCTACGCCGGGCTCGGATCACCATCAGAAAAAAAATTACCTCTTCGAGACGGTTTGCGTCGGCTAGATGTCGTATCACGGGGTAGGTTTCAGTGATTAGCATTAATGCGATCTGACTCTCACGAGGGAGCTATATCAGGTGTTCCGTGCTGACATATCTGGTGGATGAACACCGCCAGGAAATGTTATTGACAAGACAATAGCCGTTCTTCCAGCCGAAGCCAGTGGAGCTGGCCACCTCACCAAGCAATAATTTGTAGCTGTTTCGGGTTGGAGCCTGAAAGCGAATGGTGTCAGCATCATTGGCTCCGTCGCCACTGAACCGGAAAGCGTTTTAAAAGGGCTCATTAGAACGGTAATGTATAGCTGTTTGCTTTGAACTACGACATTTTCGAATTAGGCTGCTTAATGGTTAATTTATCAAAGTAACACAACCAACCACACGAGTCGATTTTCTGTTACCTTGTACAGCTTTGTTGATTAATATGCTGAGTACACAAGTAGCTCCAACCACTGTAGTGCCTTTTCCTCGTAATGTGTGTCGACACCTCAGTTAGCTCGGACATGCCCTCCAAGAAACAAATAAACTGCACCACCCGTACGATCCTGTTGCACGAAGTTTAAGGTAGAATGGAGATTGCTTCAGGTCACTTCGCTCGGGCCATTTCTGTTTTGGGTTGCATTATTGTTCGTCTCTACTGTTAGTCGCTTCGCTGCAAAGCTATATACCCGTGGTGTATCAATCTCTTGCGGTATTCGGCACAGAAATAGAACAGAAACTCCAGGTCACCTGGCGAAATGTACATCGACACCCTCACTTGATCTCCCATAACCAGCTTCTGAATACACTACGTCTCCTAGCACAGGGCCCGCAGCAGGGAGGGTCGTATCGGGGCGGACACTGCACGCCTACAGCTCAGGTGTGCTACATTCGGCGGTGGGGCGGTCACAAGCGACCACCAGGGTGCGGATACTATCACAGCACCGATTATCAGAAACCGACACCAAGGTACATACCAAGCAGCTGAGCATTCTGCCTCGGGCCCGGGCCCCGTACCGACACTGAGGCATCTATCTCACATGCCGGCACCTTGATTCGCACATCACCACGCCCGACGCTGAGGCATGTGACGTCGCGCATGCCGACACGCTGCTTCGCTCACAGAGCGCACCTCAACACAGAGTTACTGCGAGGTCGCGGCACCCTGTCCTGGAACATTTCCCCGCCATACCGTCGACGTGATCACCGAGTGATCAGCAGAGCAGGAGCTGGCCTGAGTATTGCCAGCGTCAGCTTCTTGCTACCATCAACCATTGTGGGTCTTCTTTTGCAGGAATTAGGTATTCGCCACGATGTGTGAAGCCTGACGGAACGCTTGGATGGTATTACGGCGGTGTTGCCTGTTGAGTATTCGACCGAACGACTAATGACTTCCATCATTTGCAAAGACGTGCTTCAATGTTCGACATCATTAGGATCCGTAACCGGTACTTAGCATGTGATTGACTTCGCACGTCAATTACACACATTTACACTCACTCCTCAATAGACACACGTATACTCATCTTAATGCTTAATGCAAGTAATCATCTCGGTATCCACACCCAGCATCCACCGAGAGCACGACTGCCGACTCACGCCCCGCAAACCCTGAGGGATTTGCAGGCGGCAATTTGTCCCCGAAACAAAACAGAAAACTTTCTGACACAGCGTTTGTAGCGATAACACGTGTCACACGGCGACATCCACCACAGACGATTAGCGTGCCGTGCACCGATGCCAGCCGCTCGCCAGTCACAATGGTAATCCCGCAGCTGCCTCCAGCCTGAGCCCCTAATGACGAACGCCTGAAGCTCGACGGCCGACCGACTCAAGCTCAAGGCGCCCAGATGACGGCCCAAGATGGCACAGATTAAGTGCCTGGTGTCTGCCGTTTTTACGCCGAGCCGTGGAACGGGACGGCCGACCGGTGGCGTCGGCTGAGCTCGGCGTGACCGGTCGGGACGGCCGACCGGTGGCGTCCGCTGGGCTCGGCGTGGCCGGTCGGGACGGCCGACCGGTGGCGTCCGCTGAGCCTGGCGTGACCAGTCTAGACGTGGTGTGCCTCATCGAACGGTCGTGCCCGAGCCCGACACATTTCCTGTGCGAATAGCATGTCTCGAGGTTGCACAGGGCTATCGGACACACATCGGAACATGACATCCACGAGTGCTGGGGCGACCGCCGCTGCTAATCACGAGAAATCGCGTCAGTGGCGTCGCCGCACTCCAGCTGGTGCGACTCTGTGATATGCCGCCCCAAGTGAAACCTCCACCAGCAGTCCTTGAACACCAGTCGGCGGCCACTCGCCCTCTGTCATCCTGTCCTGGGATAGGCTCGTGAAGCGTCGACATGATGCAGCCACACAGTCGCGGTCAGGAGAACCGGTGGGATGTCAGATCGTGGTTTTCGCCGGGTCGAGAGCGGCGTCGACGACGGTGTGACGGTGTTTGTCGCCGCCACACTCTGCGTCGACTGCGATTCGTCAGCGCCGTCGCTGAGGCGCTGATATTCCGGTCATCGTAGCCGAGACACTGCCGAGTCACTTCCTGCGGCCCGCGGCCGGCCAACACATTCCGACACGCGCCGGCGTCGACAAACACAGCGACGCCGTCGGCGGAGAATGAACAGGCACACGAGCCGCGCTCGCCCGACGTCAGCGGAGAATGAGCAGGTACAAGGGTCTCGGTCGTCCGACGTCGGCGAAGAATGAGCAGGCACACGGATCGCGCTCGCCCGACGTCCAGAACCGTCAACGTTGTCGCATGAGGCACCGCAGAGGGCAGCAACGCGCGAAGGCATGCGTTGTGGTCCGTTCCTGTACAACTGGCGGGTCACACCCACGGGCCGCGGTCACCACAGCGCCTGATACGCCGCTGGTGCTCACCGTGCCGATGCCGTACTGCGCCGTGGCCATGCTCAGGCGTGGCGCGAGGCGCCCGCACCGTCAGTCACAGGCCGTCTTTTGTACCGCCTTGCAGAGGAGGGACAACGGCGGCGGTGCGGCTGGGCGGGCCGTCCGACACACAGTTCGGCGCAGCGGTGCTGAGCCGACTGCCACCGGACGCTCGCTGGGTGGTGTGGTTCCGGCACAGCTGCAGAGATGAGAGCGTGCTGCCGCGCCGGCAGGCCCGGCCGCCGACTGGAACAGTGGCGTCGCCGACGTCCGGGCACGATCATCGGAGCCGAGCCACAGAGCAGGGCCCCGGCCGAGCCACAGAGCAGGATCCCAGCCAGATCACCGAGCAGGACCCCAGCCGGGCCAGCGAACAGGACCCCAGCCGGGCCACAGAGCAAGATCCCAGCCGGGCCACAGAGCAGGATCCCAGCCGGGCCAGCGAACAGGACCCCAGCCGGGCCACAGAGCAAGATCCCAGCCGGGCCAGCGAACAGGACCCCAGCCGGGCCACAGAGCAGGATCTCAGCGCACAGAGCAGGATCCCAGCCGGACCAGCAACAGGATCCCAGCCGGGCCACAGAGCAAGATCCCAGCCGGGCCAGCGAGCAGTATCACTGTTTCAGTCGGACCGCCGCCACTCGGCCAGACCACCAGAGCCATTCGCCAGTATGGACACCAGAAGCGAACAAAATATATTTAAAGCAGCATTGAGAATTACTTGTGAAGCACACTCGGCTCGCATGAATGCGTGCCGATGAGACGGCACGATCGTGTTAATCGAATTGAAGTCGTATTTATGACACACATGGCGCATGACCCAACACAAGAGTACGTCGAACACCGTGGACTTCACACCAGCGTCACACCCTGTAACGATACACCGCTACCTCTGCCACGGCGCTCAACTGCCACCCCTCCCACCCCACGGCACTCAACTGCCACCCTTCCCACGGCACTCAACTGCCACCCCTCCCACGGAACTCAACAGCGACCCCTCCCACCCACGGCGCTCAACTGCCACCCCTCCCACCCACGGCGCTTAACTGCCACCCCTCCCACGGCACTCAACTGCCACCCCTCCCACCCACAGCGCTCAACTGCCACCCCTCCCACCCCACGGCGTTCAACTGCCACCCCTCCCACGGCACTCAACTGCCACCCATCCCACCCACGGCGCTCAACTGCCACCCCTCCCACGGCACTCAACTGCCACCCCTCCCACCCACGGCTCTCAACTGCCACCCCTCCCACGGCACTCAACTGCCACCCCTCCCACCCACGGCGCTCAACTGCCACCACTCCCACCCACGGCACTCAACTGCCACGATACGCACCATCAGTGTGCTAATCGTTATCAGAGGCCGGCCACTGACGCAGGAAATTCGCCGGGAAAAGCTGAGCGGACCGGTTCGCGCGGCCGCGCTATCTGCCTCAGTCACACGTGCAAACGCGAATGGACGCCGGCGCACGCGCTCACCGCAGAGAAGGAGACATGCGGTACGGGTGTCGGCAGAGCCGCTGCACCCCGACAAGTGGTCCGCACATCCGCCGCACCGACCTGACCGTGGGAGCGAGGCGTGGGGACGGCGACAACCGTTGGAACGGCCGGCGAGTCGAACCCATAACGGTGTGAGAAGTCCGCCGGCTGACTGATGGCCAGGCTGCGACCGGCGACCTCCGACCCGGAGGCGACGGCAGGCGCCGGGTCACGGTCGTGACGGGACGCTGCGCAACGGTGGGAGTCTCGGTGTATCAACGCCGCACCTGTCAACGCTGCAGAGCTCGCTGCAGAGTCACGCTGCAGAGCTCTGCAGCTGTGTTCGAAAGCCGCAGGGACAGCCGTGTTTCGGTGACCTGTCGATACAGGCTGGCTACTGGGATCATTTTCGATTATGGGCGAAGTGTGCCTCGCGTTAGCTATTCACAGGGACGTCGGTGGCATCTTGGTCAGCTACTGGACCAGAGCCGCACGCACCGGCTGTGTATAGGAGCCGTCGCGAGCCAGCGATCACCATCTCGCCGGACGACTAGCAGAACAGCTGTGGAGCGCCGGGCAGACCCAGTGACCCATTGCCGACACGGTGAGCGCCCCGTTATCCCGCCGACGAGCGCGCCACGATCCAGAGATGCTAATTCTGAGCCGAATCGGAGTCCGGCGGCCAGATGTGTCGGGCGTTACACCGGCCGCTCGAAGTGGTGCAAGATTCGCGCCTCCGCGCCGCCGCCCACCGACGATTAAGACGAGGTGCCAATAGGGCTCGGGCCGGCCGGTCCACCGCGGGACGCCGGCCGGCCGGCCGGTCTCACGTTGGCATCAGCGGCGCACGTGTGACGTGGCCGGCGCACATGGTGCGACTTGTAATGGCAGCTGCTTGCTGGCGACGCAAATCACGCATGAGATGAACATTTTCCGCGCCGCAGGGCGGATGGAACGCTTCGGTCGCCGTCGCCACTAGTGATTTATGCCGCGCCAGCTATATCGATCGCCTCGTCCCCACGATTTCACGGGATGTTTAATAAGCGCAGTT
The DNA here is from genome assembly GCA_034440615.1 of Ashinkailepas kermadecensis. NCBI lineage: Eukaryota > Metazoa > Arthropoda > Thecostraca > Neolepadidae > Ashinkailepas > Ashinkailepas kermadecensis. The sequence continues at coordinate 153,807 of JAOTOM010004678.1, read as the reverse complement.
GGTACATTGTCGTCGCCTTGGGGCTGATGCGCGCGACACGAGCTAGGTGTTTGGATTAATGTGTTTCCGGTCGGTCCCGGCCATTTCGAGACTATAGGATAAAATAGATGGAGGAAATAGTGCAGAAAGGAGGATAATTAGCATAGGTGGGCGTGAGGCATTACCGGATGGGTGGATCCGGTATCGCGCGCAATATGGCAGCGCACACTGATGGGACGGATGATACCTATGTGCACCTTGGTGCTTGATTTTCTTATCTGAGATTTGGATTTCGAGAGCTAACTGTGCAGCGCCTAACACGATTCGCATGCACCAAAACACCAGACACACGTTCCACAACTCCGTCCCGCTTTTCGGGTCACTGATATACTGCTATAGCGGAAACGCTGTATCCATGGCCACTTTCTCCATAGTGGAAACCCACAGCGGTGGCGGTGGCGGTGGCGGTGGCGGTGGCGGTGGCGGTGGCGGTGGCGGTGGCGGTGGCGGTGGCGGTGGCGGTGGCGGTGGCGGCAGCGGCAGCGACAGCGGCAGCGGCAGCGGCAGCGGCAGCGGCAGCGGCAGCGGCAGCGGCAGCGGCAGCGGCAGCGGCAGCGGCAGCGGCAGCGGCAGCGGCAGCGGCAGCGGCAGCGGCAGCGGCAGCGGCAGCGGCAGCGGCAGCGGCAGCGGCAGCGGCAGCGGCGCGGCAGCGGCAGCGGCAGCGGCAGCGGCAGCGGCAGCGGCAGCGGCAGCGGCAGCGGCAGCGGCAGCGGCAGCGGCAGCGGCAGCGGCAGCGGCAGCGGCAGCGGCAGCGGCAGCGGCAGCGGCAGCGGCAGCGGCAGCGGCAGCGGCAGCGGCAGCGGCAGCGGCAGCGGCAGCGGCAGCGGCAGCGGCAGCGGCAGCGGCAGCGGCAGCGGCAGCGGCAGCGGCAGCGGCAGCGCAGCGGCAGCGGCAGCGGCAGCGGCAGCGGCAGCGGCAGCGGCAGCGGCAGCGGCGCGGCAGCGGCAGCGGCAGCGGCAGCGGCAGCGGCAGCGGCAGCGGCAGCGGCAGCGGCAGCGGCAGCGGCAGCGGCAGCGGCAGCGGCAGCGGCAGCGGCAGCGGCAGCGGCAGCGGCAGCGGCAGCGGCAGCGCAGCGGCAGCGGCAGCGGCAGCGCAGCGGCAGCGCAGCGGCAGCGGCAGCGGCAGCGGCAGCGGCAGCGGCAGCGGCAGCGGCAGCGGCAGCGGCAGCGGCAGCGGCAGCGGCAGCGGCAGCGGCAGCGGCAGCGGCAGCGGCAGCGGCAGCGGCAGCGGCAGCGGCAGCGGCAGCGGCAGCGGCAGCGGCAGCGGCAGCGGCAGCGGCAGCGGCAGCGGCAGCGGCAGCGGCAGCGGCAGTAGCAGTAGCAGTAGTAGTAGTAGTAGTAGTAGTAGTAATGGTGGTGGTGGTGGTGGTGGTGGTAGTAGTAGTAGTAGTAGCGGTAGTAGCAGTAGTTGTAGGGAATTCCTGCATCTGTACACCAGCCGTGCCTGACGACCAACAATAAATAACACCTAATCACCGATGAGTACGAACAACAGCGGTGATGATTGAGTTAGGGCCGATCGACACCATCGTTAACGACCCGGCAGTGAAACCCGCATGGTCTCCCGTTGGCGCCGCATCTCGCCGCATAACACGGTGCCAGCATCCCACTTACACGGGCAATTTGATGGCGCGTGAGGAAGGCACGCGGTGTCGGAGAGCGAGCTGGCGCACCATTAGGGCTGCGTGAGTTCTGGGGTGACGCGACGGGCCACGGCTGGCCGGGGAGCTCCGGTGGTAGTGTGAAGGTCCATACGTCAGGCCAGGTCATGTCAGGCTAGCTTCATCGGATCACCGCCGCCTGACAGTTCTGGTGACGTGGGGACTCTCAGGTCAGGTCGTGTCAGGTCACGTTAGCCCCAGTGGGCAGCGGCCTCCTACTGATGGTGTGGAGGCCCAAAGGTCAGGTCAGGTCAGGTCAGGTCGGCCTGAGCGCGCCACAGCCGCTGAACACCGCTGCGGTGGTCGCTAAGAGGATACTCAAGACGGGTCAGATCAGAGAAAGGGATTGCATCCGGTCAAACCCGCTCTGCCCCAACACCAGGCCCGACTACAATCGAATCTGAGTCCGCCAGATTACAGCTCAGTCAGTCTGACAGCTCAATAGCTCGATTGGTGGAGCTCTGCCATGCATCAGCAGCTCGCGGCCCGGCATGACAGCACTCGTTGGCTTTGCGCGCTGGCGTTTCGCCCCAATTGAGAGCCCCGGCCGGTAACTGGCCCGGAAAGGTCAGGGTCACGGTAGCACGGTCGAGGTCCGCTGTGATGCAATGGTGACACGCTGAACTCACCGTGAAAACCATGTCGTTGAACTGTAATTGCGCGACGAGTAGTTGGTTCAGGGTCTGTGCAGCCAGGCGCGAATCGTGATCTGGTACAGCCGGTCTAGAAACTGTGACACGGTGCTATTTTATTTATTACCCCCCTCCCCAAGGCTGAAAAAATAGGAATAGAGGATGCACAGGGACTAAAAATTGGTTATAGGTATTGAGCAAAACAGCTTTTTGTTTTTTGTATTAATTCACATATCACTGACAGAGTAGGCCACCACTTTTACATTACTGCAAAACTTGTAGCAACAAGTTGTGCTACAGCAACAACAAAGCAACCCAATGTGCAGTGCAGAAAGGATAGAGACAGAAACTAAATATGTGACCCAAGATAGCTGTACATATTAGCCGAATATGTGGTAAAAGGTCATGAAAAAGTTAGCATCCCCATGCGTCACACACAACTGCATAAATAAACTACTAGACTAATGGTATGAGGCGACACATGGCTGTCTCAAGCGCTTAACCTCATCGAAGCTACCAATGTATGCTTTCGCTGCTGCCTAGGATGGGGCTGATGGAGTGTGAAAGATGTCTGCCGTATGAAACTTCGACAGAAAATAAATTGCTAGCCTGAAAAGTCTGCCAACGGACACAATTGCACGGCGCCAGCAAGTGTTCTTGGAATGAAAGAGTATTTCCAATGCGACTTGGCACATACATAGGAAAATATTCCAGGTCACATCGCATCTTTTGAGGATGTTTCTAATGAGAAGCACGTCAACGTGTTCACATCTGGAAGCTAAGGAATGAATTTGGAAATGCTGCAGGTCATTGTAAGGTAGGGAGGATGTGGAGCCAGATGGCGTGTGAAATAGGAGCCACATCACGAATTTGCATTGTACTCGATCGACTCGCAGTGTGGGTGACAGCGGCGCCCGTCCAAGTGACGCTGACGTCTATTAAAAAAACGTACATTAGCCAATTGCGCAGCCATTACAGCACTGCGCTTGAATTTGAAATGTTTTGTTCCAGTCTGAAAGGATCGCATAAGCAGACCCAGAGCCCTATTCGCTTTTCGTGCTATGACATTAGCATAAGCTGCAAATGTTATTTCTGAGTCGAGTGTTGCACAAAAATCGCGGGGTTCGTTCGCTTTTTCGGTTTCGATGTTGTTAATTTTGTTCGTTATCTGGACAGGCATCTGCTTGAGAGTCATTGTGAACGCTTTACGTTTGTCAGGACTTAGATGTAATCCCCATCTGACGGATCATGTTGCCATACGATCGACGTGCACCAATAAATCGTGAACCGAAGTAATTATGCGTAATATTTGTATATCAGCTACATCAAAAAGACATACATGGTGAAGACCTTGGGGAAAATTGTCAATAACCATGGAAAGGGGAGAGTAAGCAGCAAGAGTCCTGTCGGGAGCCCGGAATTACTAGTGTCCAGCACGAAGCCTTGTCTTTCACCATGACTCTGAGTGCTGTCAGATAGACAGAAGGCGAACCATTTGAGAACAAAGTCCTGCAGATGGTGGGATTGTTTTAACTTTCCGATGAGCACACTGTGGTTAGACTTTGAAAAGCAGCTGAACAAGCTTTGTAAATTGCGTCCGTCTGGTATCCATCGGACATCGCGCCTCACGCAGAGTAAGGATAAGCGGCGCCCAGTTCCGTACCGGAGCGTTGTACGGAATTGGGCGTCGAACCACGGGGGAGTTGCGCGCCTTAGTGTCACCCCAGGTGCATGATGTGCGATGGCGGACTACAGTAGGTCATAAAACATGTCCGCCGCGCGATTACCATCTCGGTCATCCAAGAGGCTCAATGGTGTGAGTGCAAGACTCCGGTGCAGGCCCTCGAAATCCACATGCTTGTCGGCTCAATATCATAACTTGTCGACTAAATACCGTGACTTGTCGGCTCAATGCCGTAACTTGTCGGCTCAATACCGTAATTTGTCGGCTAAACACCGTAACTTGTCGGCTTAATATCGTGACTTGTCGGCTCAATACCGTGACCTGTCGGATTAATACCGTGACTTGTTGGTTCAATACCGTAACTTGTGGGCTTACTACCGTAACTTGTCGGCTCAATATCGTGACTTGTCGGCTCAATACTGTGGATTGTCGGCTCAATACCGTAACTTGTTCAAACGGCCACATGCCACGTGTTGGCGGCCCACCAACAGAGGAGAGGGAGCTTTCTGGCCACCGCGCATATCCCATACGCATGGATGAAGGACAGCGCTCACCCTATACCACTCACTGCCAACTCCTGTCACCACAGCCGCTGCCCGCACCGCCGGCTCTCATCTGCAGCCCTGCACACGAAGCTGGAGCAGGCACGGGTCGATCCTGACCGCACCAGCAGCGTCTTCCGGAGAAAGCGCGGCGTGCATTCCTGAGGACGCGTCGGCGTGGCAGGCCGAGCTGCGTCCGGTCCAGCGGTCGCGCTTCGATCACACCAGGAAGGCGGCGAAAGTCGGCGCGCCAAATGTCGCGAATTTACGCGCGCGGTGTCGGCACTGCAGATGGTTGTCGGCCGGTCATGGCCGCGTGTCGTGCACGGCACGGCACGGCACGGCACGGCACGGCACGGCACGGCACGGCACGGCACGGCACGGCACGGCACGGCACGGCACGGCACGGCACGGCACGCCACGCCACGGCACGGCACGGCACGGCACGGCACGGCACGGCACGGCACGGCACGGCACGCCATGCCACGCCACGCCACGCCACGCCACGTCACGCCACGTCACGCCACGGCACGGGGGACGTAGCGGGCTGGCGGCGGCCGGCCGGCGGATGAACACCAGCAGGCGGCGCGCTCGAGACGCGCCGGCCCGTTACGAGCTGGCGGGGAGCACCCTTCGGCCGGCGGCGCGGCGCCGACAGCGGCGGTCCAGGCGTACGCCGGCGCGTGTCGAGACACGCTAAATGGGCCGCCCGGTCGGAGGTCAGTGTAACGACGGCCAGGTCACGTGGCCGGCTGGCTGTGGGCTCGGCGGCCGGCGCTTCCAGGTCAGCGGCGGGCGCGGCGCGCGACTGCACGCTGCGCCGCGCTGGCGGGCGCGGCCGACCGGCCGCCAATGACCCCGTCCCGGGAATACTGAACCGTCTTGGTAGGTGGAGAGCACGCCAACATATTCACCAGACGTGTTCACGGGAGCACAAGTGGGACGGTGCACGCGGCTGAAGAGTGGAGAGGCCGATATGCGGTCCAGTTGGTAAGCGGTAGCCGAAGAGCTCCCGGGCCGACCGACTGGCGCGTGCCTGTGCCAGTCGCGGCTGTGCGTGGAAAAACTCGGAGCTGTCCTGTTGAACGATTGGTGCGCCCTTACGTTGTGTAGTGACCAGATAACAGCATCTGTGATGCTGCAAACAAGGTGTGCGGACAAATTAGTCACAATGGCGAGTATAGGGGTCGGTGTGAAAAGTGCTGTCTGAAGTCGTAGATGCTAAGGTCAGCATTAGCTCATGGCAGATCAGTGTCATGAGTGTAAAGCAGGACACGGGAAAGTCACCGCCGCTGAACCGGTGTTGAGATCCCATCAGGAGTTAGACAAGTAAATCTCTTCGGCGACAGCAGGAGCACGGCTCAACGCTCGGGTGCCCATTCTGGCTGCTCCTAGATCCAGCCTGCACGCACATACTAATCCCAATCAGTCGTCTTGCACGGCCTTCGAAGGGAGGCAACTGTTACCGGACGTGACATGCGTCTGGTGAGGCTGCACTATAGATTGGGTGCGTGCGCGTCCTCTGACAGCTGGTCACGGCAGTCCCAGCTGCGAAACCAGAGGGGTTACCACCCTATCGATCCGTGGGTCACAGTCGCCGTTGACAATCGCCGTTGGATAGCAACCATCACCGGCAACTTACCAACATATGCAGCAGCCCCAGGAGGTCGCGGCTCCGAGACGACGGAAAAGGCCAGGATCGCCCGAGATTCGAACCGGGTCCCTCCGTGCAGACGTGCCGTCCACGGCTGACTGGACCGGTCAGCGTGGGCGGCGGGGTCAGCGCGTGTTTTAGTAGGTCAGCTGGCGGCGCGAATCAGCCGGATTGGACATGCCGTGCCCGATTCCCATAGCGAGAGGTGGCCGGGTGGGTCTGGCCGGCGCGACTTGACTTCGACCAACGGTGCGGCCGAGGCACGTGACCGTCATGATGAGAGACGACCGAAGTTGGAGGAGGGGTGCGACAGCGTTCAGACCGACACGCAACTGTTATTCTGAGAGACGAACCGAGACGGGGGAGGTGAAGGAGGGTGCGGTGCGGGAGTTCCGAATCGCACGTGGCTGTTGACATGAGAGACGACCGGAGATACGGAAGACCAGATTGGCGCGTGACCGATATCACGAGAAATGAACCACGAAGAGGAGTGCAAGAGCTCTGAATGACAAGCAACTACCGTCATCGAGGTCAACCGGAGATGGAGGGCGTGGAAGACTTCAGTTTGGCACGTGGCCAACACTACGAGAGATGACGTGAGATGGCGAGGGGTGTGAGGGATTTAACAAATGTTCCTGAGCCAATTCATGCCATGCGTCTTAACACTAGTAGTGGGGGTTAAAAGTTGACCTTTGCAGTGACGCAGAATTTCCTATCCCACACAGAGCGGGGCGTCGATTTGACGACCCAAACTACCTTTTGTTCAACGCTAGATAGAGATATGTGATAACGAGCACGATGTGGCTCCATCCTTGAACTTTGAGAGCTACTTGGAGCATTTCGCCCAGCTCTTTTGGCTGACATTTCATGTCAGGTCAAATGGTTCAAGATCGGATAGTCATTCGCCCAGTCTTTGCCGTAGATTTCGGACTCTGGTCGTAAAACAAATGCGACTTTATGCTTCAATATCGATTATATGGATATGACTTGGTCTAGCAACATGGCACGCACAAATGTCAAGATTACGGATCGGGCCAAGGCCAAGTACCAGGAAATATGCAATGGCCTGCTCAAGCTGCAGATTTTCAGAACAAGTTGTGCTCGGGGAAAACACCATGAGCGACACCAAAGCAAGTCAAACGCTTTTCTGCACTGTTGAGACTGTTGAGGAAAAACAGATTATGTCTTCTTAGATGCTCCAAACATTTTTGTGCATGCCTTAAACTTTTAAATCTAATTTCGTGGCCCTGGTCACATCAGAGACAACATCCACGTGCAAAATGACTCTGGTACAGCCATTCTTATTTCATAACAATCTATATTTTGCTTGCAAAGCCTCCGCGATAAGCGTACTAAAACCTCAAGCGGTCACGTTCACCATCCCAGCATCGCAAGAGCAAAACTGCCGGAAAATGCTTTAGCACCTAGAGGCGATTTTATTTAAACGTGCTTGGATTGTAGAACTTCCCTCGAATTTTGGACGTGTTATTACAACGCTCGCCGGACACCGGCAACGGTGGCGGGTTCGGCATTCCAAATAAGCAGGGTGAGATAACTAGATAACATGGACCATTTATCTATTCCAATGTAGTGTCAAACTGAAACTCAGAAGCGCACAGTACTTGGGACAAGGAATCGGCATCGCGATGTAGCATGCATGAGTAACCCGGGCATGACAGGTGGAGGAGTGAAATAACGTGAATAAGGAGTGAATAAGCAATGAAGACCGTGTAACTCCCGATATTCCATGTACCCTTGCTTTGAATGAAATGGATATGCTACTCCCTGGGCGCCATACAGTGTTAAAATGACGGCTTTTCGTTAGGTGTGAGATGTCGAAACGAGCACAATAGGATGTCGAGATTTGCCATGGGATTAGTGTCATGTAAAATGTCTGATGTCTCTAGGACACAAATTTTGGCTAATCGCATACTTATGACTGTACCTTTAACAGTTGTTTTAAGATTCATAATTTAGAAAGAGCTATGGATAGCGATAGCGATTCAGGATAGCGAGAAAAATACCTATGCTATAAACTGGAATTGTATACATATCACATTATAGTTAATCCCTTTACCTGAAATTGCATTGTGAAATGTTCGTGGATCACCATCCCTTATCGAGAGCATCAGCATGATACTTATGAACGAGATACTTAGAAAGGAGACACGAAGACTTCATAAGCACGCATCACGAAGCAGGATGTTGATAATTCTTGGAGAAGGATGTCAATGGAGTGTTCAGAAAGTAGTGTATTCCACCTTATCTCACGAATAATTTATCACTGGCGCCATATGACCAACGCAGTCGATGCGCCCCTAAACCCAAATAACCAACCAAGGATATCCTATTCTGCAATTAGTCTGCATGCATGAATTGCATTTAGTCCACCTTTCCCAATCGATCGGCCCGCCTGGATCACTACACCTGATGATGATCCTCCTCCTCCACCGAGCCTCACGAACCACGGTTTGACGGCGCCAGCCTATCGAACCCCCTCTCCCTCGCTGTGTTCGCGTCTGACGGAGCGGTGAGCGGTGCCTGACAGGGGATTATTTGATTTGATTGGCCGATTTGAGTTGATTGGCCGATTTGAGTTGATTGGCCAATGCGGCGTGTAGCATAGACGAATGCCGCCGACACGCCAATTGATAACGAATGTCGTCCACTCCCCCAGCCCGAATCGATGTTTTCACTCGCGCGGACGGATCTGAGGACTCACAGATGACACTTGGATCCCTGCCCGGACGGCTCCTGGATCCCCGCTCGGGCGCGTTCCAGGTCCCAGCTCGGACGGGTCCTGGGTCTCCGCTCGGGCAGGTTCTGGATCCTCGTTTGGAAAGTTTTGGGTCCCCGCCCGGACAGTCTCGGGTCCCCGCCCGGCTGTCCGGGCGGGGATGACTGGCTGCCTCTCCGCCATTTCCTGGTCCTGACACCTCGCGAGGACACCGCCGTCGCCGCTGTCGTCAGCTCTTCCAAATCGCCACGATTCGCGCCGCCCGCGGCGGATGCGGCCATCGTGACGCGGCGAGACGCGATCTCGCCGCACGTCGCCACCGCCGCCGCCGCCGCCGCCGCCGCCGCCGCCGTCGGGCGTTCACCCGCGCCGCGTCGGCTGCTCCGATCCCAGCTAGGTCATTGCTTCGCCGACGATCCGCCGCTCGGCATACGCTTAACATGAAAATTGGCTCACAACTGCGGCTGGTGAATCCTGCGGAAGGTGTGCTGGTCGATGGCCTTCAAGTGGGCGGATCTCAGCTTGGCACGTGAGGTGTGAAGGGGTCACGCCTGACGGCCGCCTCGGCGTACATGAAACAGGGTTATCACGGAGCTGCGGCCGCCGCTTGGCACAGGCGAGTGGAACACTGGTTAACACTCGAAGAGCGTCCGTGCTCGGGACGCTCCAATTTCAGTGATTGGTGCCAGCTACCAAGGTCAATATCACAACATTAATTGAGCGCAGGTGGAGGGTCAAGATCGCTAGAAGACGCCCGAGCATGACCGGCCGACCGGACGGTACTTTGTTCCGCCCCCTTGCACGGCTGCCAGCTTCATCACAGAGCAGTGGAAGGCGTCACGGTCAGCGCCGGTATTGGGTGTCGGAACACGGCGCCAGTCTAGCGGAACCAAGGCGACGACAACCGCCGTAGGCAGCGCAGAGGGTGCGAGGTGTGAAGTCGAGCCGTGACATCAGACAACCTCACTGGAGTCGGCTTTTAAACCATCAACACAGAGGTATATTTTAGGTAAGATCTTGGTCAACATCATCAGTTTAATACTGGTCCAATTAATCGTCTCCTTCGGCTAAAGTGAGCAGATGATCAGCACTTCAACGATAAGTCATATTAACTATGCTCAACACTGTGCAACGTGAGCTCCGAGCCCCGCCGGTAAGGAATCTCCGCCACCAAATATCAGGCAGCGTCCACCCACTGCCATATTCCGACCTCCCACCACCTCACCACGACCTCCCTCCTTACAGCGGTAGCCTCCCGCCTCGTCGACAGACAGCCGGACGTGGACAGCCGGACGTGGACAGCCGGACGTGGACAGCCGGACGTGGACAACCCGCGGACGGGCCGTCGCCTGCGCCGCCGCCCAGCTGCCGCCACAGCCAACGGCGTGTGCCATTATGCGTGAACGACCGCAGACCGCAGACCGCCGCCGCCGCCGCCGCCGCCGTGTCGGAGCCGACTCTCACACCAGCACACACTGCAGGAGCAGATGACGCATCGACCACGCCGCCGCCGAACGCTCCGGCGAAACCAGAGAATCCGCCGTCCGTTACAAGTGGAGGAGTCGCCGGCGGCGTGCTCGAGAGATTGCGCCTCCAGAAACGTATCTTCCGGGCACGGATGGGCAGAAAGTCGGAGCGGCAAGTGGTGAAAAGCTTGTTTTCCGATGTTTATTGCCGGCTTCCAATAAAAGCCCAAACACGGCAAAGACGTGTTCTTCCCCGTCCTCGTACGCATGTCCCTGCGCAGTCATCCGGAACGGTATGTATGCTTATCGCAGGCATGGGCTTTATAACAAAAAAGTTACAACCATCTCTTCTTCAACACACTCATTAATTAGTATTGCACGATCTTGTGAGGTCATATAGCGACTTCGTCTGGAGGTACGGATTCAACCTGCCGCGTTAAGTGTAGTATGTGTGTCCGACCCGCCAAAGCAGAGTTATCATATCGACACGTCAAAACGAAATAGGCCACATCATTATGCGCAAGGAGACAGCGGCTGTCACAGTGCGTCTAGTTCCCGAACTGTGCCCTCACGAGGAGATGACATCGCAACCGGCGCCATCCATCAGCCGAGCAGTACATCGGATGGTAAATTTGCGACCCGATAGAGGATCTGAGCGGTGGGTATTTGGCGACGTCGGCCCGTGGCGTCGGCCCGTGGCGTCGGCCCGTGGCGTCGGCCCGTGGCGGCGGCCCGTGGCGGCGGCCCGTGGCGTCGGCCCGTGGCGTCGGCCCGTGACGGCCGCCCCACCGCGACATCGGTCAGCGCCGGCCCGGTACGTACACTGTACAGCACGGGACCGGGTGGGTGTACCACGGAGCGGCCGGGCCCACTACGCCCCGGGATGGTGGCGCCGCGCCAGGGCGGCAGCGGACGACACCTACCCGACGTGACGGCACAGTCTCTCGGACGTCGGCGGACGTGAGGGAGCGCGCCGCCACTCGACATGACGCCGACGAACGTGACATGACGCGAGCGTGGGCGGCCCATCCTATCACAGCCGGCCAGCCGCGGCGAAACTCGGCAGTCGTCGGGCCGGTCCGATCGGCACCGGTCTGCCGACCCAGCGCCCGGGCTGATCCGGCGTCCGACCAGGCTCCCACCCAAGGTGGCCCATTTCGCCGGCGCGACGACGTTTACCCGGTAAACGGCGGCGGCCGCGCGGCTTTGTTTCCGTGTGGCCGGCAGCGTCCCCTGGGAAATGTGCCGTCGCAGGGCCGTCGGCAAACACGCGCGGCTCGCGACCCCGGAAGCCCACCGCCGCCGTACTCCCGACGGAAACCCACCGTCGTCGTCCCGGCACTCCCCACCACCAGATGTGCATCGGCACGGAATGGGCAGCTTCCGGGGCCGGAGGTGGCAAGCTGCCTGCGGTACACGTGGGATGCCCACACATCCATTTGTTGGTGCTGGCTGAATCCGCTGGATAGCCACTCGCGACCCCGACCTGAAACAGCGACCTCGATACGTAGCCTATGCGCTTCTAAGCAAACCACTGAAGATCGCAATGGGGTGATACATCAAATGGAGCATGTTCCTTGTTTTCTGTTGTTTGTCGTACGCCAACTGATAACAGTATTCACGTGGAGATGCACGAAGAGCATGAAAACAGGAAATTCGACCCAATTTGATGCGACTTAAGGCTGGTACAATAGATTTCCGCTCATTATGCTGATATCAGCCGATCGTTATCCTCCAGCGATGTCGGACAGACCGCATTGTACGGCTGCAGGCATTCAGCCAGGTTTTACAATGACAGAGGGCACAGCGGCAGGTGCTTTTCTGTTGGCTAACATGGAAATAATACACTGATTTCTGAAATACGTCAGCCTTGCTCGCGTGCACCGCTGCCGCCTGCCCAAGCTCAGCGCCTGTGCTTCATCTGAGACCACACGCAAAGGAAGACCGATATACATGAAGAAGACTGAGAAGAAGGGATAAGAGGAAACGTGGCTGGAAAGAACCAATCTAGCGCACTCATCGGCACGATTGTCAACCGAAGTCTTCATATGAGGAGGCGGACAGCCAGCAGAGACTCCTGTGTCGCTGTCTCGACACTGGCTCCAACACGAGGCACGTGCTAAGACATCAAAAATGTTACTTTTAGCCCATCAGCCCTCCAGCATATTTTTAAGTGGTAGCATCGTGTGATAGTGCTAATGTACCTCCAGTCGTATGCCTAGGCTGATATTAACATAAGTCCAAATGCTAAAAGCCCGTATGATGTATGACTGGGGATCAGCACTAGCCGCCCACCACAACACCACACCGCTGGATGTGAACCGTCTCCGCCGGGTCAGCTGATCATGACGTCACAACACCACACCGTTCAGCTACGAGGCGGGTCAGCAGGGTCAACAGACGGGCACAGCATCACTATTTGACCTAGACTAACCGAGTCGCTGCCTGGTGTCGTCGCTGCAGACAAACGATAACAGACACCAGTCACAAAGATACACAAGCACCAGTCAAAGCCAGAATATGCAATGCGATTGCTACATTTTATGAACTGATCTTCTTGAGTATACGTATAGGTATACCAAACCGAAACTGACTCAACCCGTACAGGTTGGCTGTGCCACTATCATGTGATCTATGATAATGATCTATGGCGATTATTAATTGTTGACCAACTGTATGAGCATCCCTGGCACGAATGACATTATCACCACTGGATTGTCTCCGCACTAAATGACATTATCACCACTAGATTGTCTCCGCACTAAATGACATTATCACCACTAGATTGTCTCCGCACTAAATGGCATTATCACCACTAGATTGTCTCCGTACTAAATGACATTATCACCACTAGATTGTCTCCGCACTAACAGCGTAACACTGCTAATTTGGAGTCTTCCTATAATCAGCCAACGTCAACGCAGGCCAATTTTCACCACCATGTCTGAGGCCGTACAACCGACCGACTTGGAAACCACAAGTCGGCTCGTAATGACCCAAAAGTTGGACTCGACGCAAATGGAGCGGAAAATTGTGTCAAAAATGCGTCCAACAAGGACAGGCATGAACCTGCTGAAGGTGGCCAATGGTCGGGCCGCTCTCACAGCATCAATGGTCCGCAGCGCATGGCCGTGGTCCGTAGCGTACGGCCATGGTCCGCAGCGCACGGCCGTGGTCCGCAGCGCACGGCAGCGGTCCGCAGCGTACGGCCGTCGGCCACGGACGTGGGGTTGACGTAAAATGGCATGTTCTCTTGACCTCTCCTATTTTTACCATAACTAAATCGCAGGAAACGCGCAATCCAGGCAGCAGGACGCAGGGGTCACGCTGATAATGCAATATTCTTCGTCGTTGGCGGACGTTGTAGAGCAGGAAAATACCTATATTACGGACAATTCAGAAGTACTTAGTTCGCTCAAAGAAAACTAGAACAAACCCATCAACGATCTTATTTCCTGTTTCTGATTGCTGGGCTGGTACTGGAGGCATTCGTTTGCGATATTACCGGTAACTAGGCTACAACACATCATCCGGAACCTGCCTGTGGCAATTCATCATTCCATAGTGGTCAGCAACCGAAAGTGAATTTCCTCCATTCCCGTGTGATTTATGGTAAATACCCGTTACTGTAAATCAGAGGGACACACCTCTTCGACAGCTCCTTCCCAGAGCCACACTCCTCCCTAATTGATTCGCACCTGGTACGTCTGGAAGTTCCGGAAAGCCAGCTGGATAACGGAGTACGACATAATGGCAGATGGTGGACGCAGACGGCCTGCAGGAGGGGCATGTTCCCTAGCTCCGCTCGTACAACGTGTGCACTGTGAATCACCCAACAGTCGTCGAAGTCCCTGCTGGCCCCGGCAAGAAGGCATTTGGACGGCAAGCCGTTTGGAAGGTGAGCCGTTTGGAAGGTGAGCCGTTTGGACGGTGAGCCGTTTTCTGCGTTTGGTGACAGCAACGCAGAAGGCGAACAAAAAAAGCATGTTCACAAACGTGCCACGGATACCATAACACGCCCGGGCAATGAGCTACAACATTCGCTAGCAAAATCAGAGCGGATTGTTCGTTGAGCAGTCCGTTTGGATATTGAATGTGACCATTGCCCAGATTCACTATCAGCACAAGAGCAAAGTACTAGTTTGTCTGTTGTTCTCCATTTTCCTTCATACCCATATTAATATCCATCATTATGGACTTACATGGCACGTGAATTGAATCGGGTCCACTGATAAGCCACCGGTGGCGTACGATCCATCTCAGCCGGGCACAATGTCCGGCTGGTAACTGGGCAGCAAGACACAGGGTCACAGCCTCTATCCAATCTAGACCACACCGACCGTCGCCCAGTCGAACGCATCACTCGGTCGCCTATTGTCGCATAATTTCCAGGTCAGCTACTACACGGATATGATGCGGCAGCGCGGCGGCGCGGCGGCGCGGCACACTCGTCATCGGGAGGAAGCGCGCGGACAAAGGGCCGCCCAAGTTTCGCCCGCCAGCGCGGCCCCGTCGGACGGCCCGGGACGGCAACGATGCCAGACTGCGATACCGGACCGGCGCGGCGGCGCGCGCCGCAGAGCAGCCGCCTGAGCAGACGCGCGGCCGCCGGCACGTGGGGTCGCCGCGCGGCGCCCGGCAAAAAGCGCGCGGAACGAGCGCGCAACGGCCGCGGCCCGGCGGCCAAACGGCAGACGTCAGAACGAGCCGGGAAGACGTGTCTTCCCTGTTGGGCGGGCGTTTTTGCCGAAGCGCCGCGCTAAGGAGGTAAGTGGCCCGCGCAACATCGCACCATGACTGAGCGGACGGATCGGTCGAGGGGCGGGGAATGCACGGACGGTGGGAGACAGAGGCCACGTGGGGCCGCGGACACCTAACGAGCCTAGCAGCGGACGGATCGGTCGAGGGACGGCGGCAGACGGAGGCCACGTGCGGCCACGGACGCCTAGCGATGCCCAGCAGCGGACATATCGGTCGAGGGACGGCGGAAGACAGAGGCCACGTGCGGCCACGGACACCTAGCGATGCCGAGAAGCGGACTGGTGACCGCTATTAGCAGGTTGCAAAGCTGAAGTGCTGCACTGAAAGCTGAAGCTGAAGTGACAACTGTTTTGCAGTGACAGCAGGCGACGTGATCGATTTACGGTAACCGTAGTACATAAACCGCAGGGAAATCGGCAAAACGCCATGTTAATCACGCCGGATCAGCGTCAGTACCTCCACAATCTCCTGGCGTCCAGGACGTCGGACGGATCTTTCCTATATTTAGCGAAATCGCATCGCGCTATACAGCCAAGGCGAGGATGTCGTGCAACGCGTGTGCATATCGCGAGAGCATCACACGTCGCCGCGGGATGGCGGGTGGAAAACTCGGCACATCTGCCGACCACGACAACCCGTCTGAATGGCACAAACACTCTCCTGTGATGACCGCAACGGTACGACTGAGCCAGCCAGTGGAAACGAAGTGCTACAACCGCCCTTTCTAGTGGTTCACACCCGGCTGAAACCATCGCCAGCATATGAATGCCGTTCCAGTTTCACTCTCTCTCTCTCATCAGTGGCGGTAGCGATGACACACCGCGCGCCTCGTGCGCCGCCCTCGGTTCCGTCTCACATACCAGCCGCCGCAGACACTGCCACTTGGGCTCGTTCAACCGTGCTCGTCCGACCCGGCTCGTTCAACCGGGGATATGTCCAGTCATGTCAATGCATCCGATTTGTTCATCCGATTCGTTCATTTAATCCGTCCAAAGAACTACGTGCAGTCCGTTTCATTACTCAGCCTGCCGAGCAAGTTTGTCTAGACAGGTCATCAATGAGCTTTTCAGGGTTAGTGTAAGCTATTAATGAGGTACATTATATTATATATATGTACTATGTATGACAAGCATGCCGTTGATAACACTGTTATTTACCTTGTATGAAATAATTCATCTAGACCATATTTCAAGTCCGCCTTTTTACAGCAGGATCCGTCTAGTCGATCGCCAATCAGCAGCAGAGTTCGTCTTGTCAGTGGTCAGTCAGCAGCAGGGTTCATCTGGTTAGTGGCCAATCAGCAGCAGGGTTCGCCGATTTGAGGTGAACCCTGCACATCTTTATATAACTTTTCGTTGTTAGTGAAAAGTGCATGCCAATGTCCTTTCTTTCGTCACAAATGCTTTAGTGATGTCCCTGAATGGGGCAAACGCAGTTCGGTGCAACAAATCATAAGGTACATGAAGTGAATGAAGCCACCGTAAAATGGTACCTCTCTACGAAAAATTAACACGGAAACAAGGCTTAGCATTTCAATATATTTTCCAAGTTGAAGGAACTGCCAAATTGTACCAAAAATTACACACGCATTTAGCTCTATCAGAAGAACGATTGCTTTTCCTTTTGTCTCTCAAAACGATACTGAAATTGCCGTGTAATTCCCTCATCAACCCTAAGGCTGCTTGACGAACTTAGCAACCGTGATTCCTGTGTTGTTTTGACCCTGACTTGATGATCGCCAGCATACGGTGCCGGTAGAATACCAGCAGCTGTATCGAACCGCTTCGTGGAGCGGTGAAGCGACGCTCAACCGGTTTCTAGGGGCCCGCAGCGCCGGCTTCGTGATGCCAGCTGATATAGCTGATGTCTGAGCCACCAACACGGCACTACGCGCGATCGTCACATCAGATCAGTCGGGCACATCACGGCACATCAGTAACACTGGCGGATGGTAATATTGACATTGACAACCGGATTGGGGAGGGGGAGAGAGAGAGAGAGAGAGAGAGAGAGAGAGAGAGAGAGAGAGAGAGAGAGAGAGAGAGAGAGAGAGAGAGAGAGAGAGAGAGAGAGAGAGAGAGAGAGAGAGAGAGAGAGAGAGAGAGAGAGAGAGAGAGAGAGAGAGAGAGAGAGAGAGAGAGAGAGAGACAGAGACGGAGACAGAGACAGAGACAGAGACAGAGACAGAGACAGAGACAGAGACAGAGACAGAGACGGAGACAGAGACAGAGACGGAGACGGAGACGGAGACGGAGACGGAGACAGAGACGGAGACGGAGACGGAGACAGAGACGGAGACGGAGACGGAGACAGAGACAGAGACAGAGACAGAGACAGAGACAGAGACAGAGACAGAGACAGAGACAGAGACAGAGACAGAGACAGAGACAGAGACAGAGACAGACAGAGACAGAGACAGAGACAGAGACAGAGACAGAGACAGAGACAGAGACAGAGACAGAGACAGAGACAGAGACAGAGACAGAGACAGAGACAGAGACAGAGACAGAGACAGAGACAGACAGAGACAGAGACAGAGACAGAGACAGAGAGACAGAAAGACAGACAGAGACAGAGACAGAGACAGAGACAGAGACAGAGACAGAGAGAGACAGAGACAGAGACAGAGACAGAGACAGAGACAGAGACAGAGACAGAGAGAGAGACAGAGAGAGACAGAGACAGAGACAGAGACAGAGACAGAGACAGAGACAGAGACAGAGACAGAGACAGAGACAGAGACAGAGACAGAGACAGAGACAGAGACAGAGACAGAGACAGAGACAGAGACAGAGACAGAGACAGAGACAGAGACAGAGACAGAGACAGAGACAGAGAGAGACAGAGACAGAGACAGAGACAGAGACAGAGACAGAGACAGAGACAGAGACAGAGAGACAGAGACAGAGACAGAGACAGAGACAGAGACAGAGACAGAGACAGAGACAGAGACAGAGACAGAGACAGAGACAGAGACAGAGAGAGACAGAGACAGAGACAGAGAGACAGAGACAGAGACAGAGACAGAGACAGAGACAGAGACAGAGACAGAGACAGAGACAGAGACAGAGACAGAGACAGAGACAGAGACAGAGACAGAGACAGAGACAGAGACAGAGACAGAGACAGAGACAGAGACAGAGACAGAGACAGAGACAGAGACAGAGACAGAGACAGAGAGAGAGACAGAGACAGAGACAGAGACAGAGACAGAGACAGAGACAGAGACAGAGACAGAGACAGAGACAGAGACAGAGACAGAGACAGAGACAGAGACAGAGACAGAGACAGAGACAGAGACAGAGACAGAGACAGAGACAGAGACAGAGACAGAGACAGAGACAGAGACAGAGACAGAGACAGAGACAGAGACAGAGACAGAGACAGAGACAGAGACAGAGACAGAGACAGAGACAGAGACAGAGACAGAGACAGAGACAGAGACAGAGACAGAGACAGAGACAGAGACAGAGACAGAGACAGAGACAGAGACAGAGACAGAGACAGAGACAGAGACAGAGACAGAGACAGAGACAGAGACAGAGACAGAGACAGAGACAGAGACAGAGACAGAGACAGAGACAGAGACAGAGACAGAGACAGAGACAGAGACAGAGACAGAGACAGAGACAGAGACAGAGACAGAGACAGAGACAGAGACAGAGACAGAGACAGAGACAGAGACAGAGACAGAGACAGAGACAGAGACAGAGACAGAGACAGAGACAGAGACAGATACAGAGACAGAGACAGAGACAGAGACAGAGACAGAGACAGAGACAGAGACAGAGACAGAGACAGAGACAGAGACAGAGACAGAGACAGAGACAGAGACAGAGACAGAGACAGAGACAGAGACAGAGACAGAGACAGAGACAGAGACAGAGACAGAGACAGAGACAGAGACAGAGACAGAGACAGAGACAGAGACAGAGACAGAGACAGAGACAGAGACAGAGACAGAGACAGAGACAGAGACAGAGACAGAGACAGAGACAGAGACAGAGACAGAGACAGAGACAGAGACAGAGACAGAGAGAGAGAGAGAGAGAGAGAGAGAGAGAGAGAGAGAGAGAGAGAGAGAGAGAGAGAGAGAGAGAGAGAGAGAGAGAGAGAGAGAGAGAGAGAGAGAGAGAGAGAGAGAGAGGGGGAGGGGGAGGGAGGGGGAGGGAGGGGGAGGGAGGGAGAGGGAGAGGGAGAGGGAGAGGGAGAGGGAGAGGGAGAGGGAGGGGGAGGGAGAGGGAGGGCGAGGGAGAGAGAGGGGGAACAGTGGGAGAGGAGTACAATGCAAAGGGAAATTACTGTGAAAAAGAAGCACCACTATACCAGGCATATTTTGCACATGCACCATTGCAATCGGATAGTTGTCATCACCAGATAGCCTTCCAAAGATCGCGGTATATTTTCCTACCAAACCCAGGGTGGCGTCTTCCTCGCCAGCCTCATCGCGGTATCGACCGAGGAACATGCTTCCTCCCGGAAAATGACTGCTGCACACAGCGGCGAACACAGCCAGCATACTGGTGCTTATTCTTGCTTTCAATGTTTTGTTCTGTTGCTGTCAGTGATTGGAGCCCAGAGTATGATGTTTGCCTTAAATAACAAAAAATGAAAAACAAAACAACTGAACAAAAAAAATTATGTTTAGTCGACAAGTTGGTAGATAGGTATCTTGCTGTTATCAAAATATGGGCTGACAATGCCGATGCCTAGATGATCGTTTGGATTCAATCGATATATTTCTGCTACTGTGGTAACCATATATACTATGCACAATATTCGGGAAAGGACAAAATCCTGACAAATTTTTGACCATTTTTGTGAACTAACACAATGTGTGTTTCAAACGTATTGCAGAAAAGAGTGAAAAGAGTATGCGGTTTCATGGTAATGGACATTCAACAGACAACAAATAAGCAGAGGCACATTCGACGTGAACGCCTGCAAACATAAAGCAAAGCAGCCCAAACAGCACCCTAATAAGCTCCAAATTTGTTGCATGCCGTCCACATATAGGGTGCGTGTGTAAACCCGGCTGCATCCTGTCCTCAGCGATAAACAGTGAAGCAACTGGTGTAATTCGCAGAGGACAAGCTTCGGAGACTGACCACTCCACTTGCGAATCCTTCTCGCCAGGCACAATTTACATTATCACAATTGATTTTGGATCACAGGTATCTTAGACTAACCAAATATTTCCCACCAATTTACATTCAGTGCGACTACCGCATATAAAAATGACGTCCGATGCTTACTAGGGGAAAGTGAGCGACCTTGTATGATGCTGACGGAATGATCAATAAAAACCTGGCCGTCGATTGATTTCCTTATGGTGGCGACAGCAGACGACTCACACGATCATTAAGTCTTCCGCTGGCGCCTTGAAATGTTCGCCACCCTGACGCAAGCCGACGGAGAAAAGAGCGGGCGGCGCGACAACGGAAGACACAATGAGCGAGTGACAGGAGTGATAGCGCAACACCGCCGGACGACGTCGACTGCGGGCGGTATCGACATCGCCAGGTTTGTGATGATGCGTACTTTCGCAGCTCTGGCACCTGGTTTGCAATGTCAGTTGCGTGGTGGATCAGATCGCCTACTCCACACAAGATGCACAGTGCACAGACGATGCTAAATGATCACGCGTGTCGCGGTATAGCCAGCTCACATGTCGCAGGATTCAGGACGCGAACTCGCGCCGACAGAACACCCGCTGGGAACTTACCTGCTGGAGACTCCTGATCGCCGGAGGGACTGGCGGGTTTCGTCGCCGACCAGAGCGGAACGTCCAACACCACCTCATTGATCGGTCGGACGCACGCCGTCTCACTGGGCCGCACCTTGGTGTGCAGCGACTTGGACTTCTTGACGAGCCGCCTCAGCACACTGAGCTTGTCCTTGTCGCGCCTCTCGACCGGGTCGACGGGCGTCGCGTCGGCGGCCGGGCGCGCCGCGGTGACGACGCGCCCGTCGTCCGCCTCGAACATGGTCAGGTCCAGGTCGCCCAGCTCGGAGCCGCACGACGAGCGGCGGCGCCGACGCGGACCTGGCGGCGGCGGCGGCGGCGGCGCGTCGTCGTCGTCGCTGGCCGTGTCGGCGGCGTCGGAGCGCGCCGCCGGCCGCGGCTCGTCGGCGGCGGCGTCGTCGGCCGACACGGAGCCCTCGGTGGCGGTGCTGACGCCCGAGCTGCTGCCGCTGGAGCGGGCCGTGCCCGAGGCAGGGCCCGAGTAGGCGATCACCCCCAGCTGACGCGCTGGCGGCCGCTCCATGGCAGCGCGCGGCGCACACTGCGCCGACGCCTGCCGCGCCGGCGTCGGACTCCAGCGCCGACGCCCTGTCGTCAACGGCGCGACGCTTGACCGCGCGTCGCCGCTACTTTCGCTGTCGCCGGCCGGCGGCGGCGGCGGCGGCGGCGGCGGCGGCGGCGTCGGCGGCGGCCGGTCACTGTCCGCAAGGCGACCCGTGCGCTGTGGCACCAGCTGCGGCGGCGGGCCACACTGTCGCCGCCGGCCATCCGCCGCCGTACCACCGGGCTCCCCCGCCACGGATACCGGCGTCGTGACGCCGCTCTCGGCCGACGGCTCGTGGCCATTGTCACCAGCGACACCGGCGCGTGCCGTCCACGCCGCGGTCTGAATGGTGGGCGTAGCCGGCGAGACGCGTGGCTGGAGCGGCGCCGACGTGTCGACAGCGGCGCAGCGCACGCCAGGTGGCGTGCCGACGGTGACCCGAGCGGGGACGGTGTCGTCCCTCCGTCGCGACACCGTCGTGGACCGGCCGGCCGGCGCTGGCGTCACAGCGAGGCGTTGTTGTGCCAGCGGACGCGGGGTGCCGTCCGCGCTCGTCTGCCGACACGCCGACCGTAACCCGAGTCACAGCGCGCTCGGGCCGCCTCGCCACGGGCGGCTTCTCGGTCGGCAGGCTGTCGACGCGACGGCTCCTCTCCGGCGGTGGGCTGGCCGTCACGCGCGGACTCGTCCGCTGCGTCGCGGCCGTGCCGCCGGCCTCGCCGGACGCCGCCGTCACGCGACTGCGGGCTGTCGGCGTCACGTGCGCCGCGTGACTCGGCCCGGACAGCACGCTGGCCGTCACTCGGCTGCGGGCGGCCGGCGCGCGCCGACCGTGCGGGCTGGCCACCACGCACCCGTTCACCGTGGTCGCCTCGGTCGAGCCGGCCGCCGCGCGTCTGGACGCCGCCGGCGTCGCCACGCGGACCCGGGTCGCCGGCGGTCGGGCTGGCTCGGCTGGTGTCGCCGCCGCGGCTCGAGCTGCCGCTGCGGCGGCTGCGGCGGCGGCTCGCCGCGGGGGAGGCCGCGGCGGAGCGGGGCTGCCCGTCCGTCTAGGAGACGCCGGCCTGGTGCCCCGCGGCGAGACCGGGCGGGCGGTCTGCCTCGGCGGCGCCGGGCTGCCCGTCCGTCTAGGAGACGCCGGCCTGGTGCCCCGCGGCGAGACCGGGCGGGCGGTCTGCCTCGGCGGCGCCGGGCTGCCCGTCCGTCTAGGAGACGCCGGCCTGGTGCCCCGCGGCGAGACCGGGCGGGCGGTCTGCCTCGGCGGCGCCGGGCTTCTGCCGACAACCGGTGGTCGCGGCGTCGGCGTCGGTCGCACTCGATGGGCGTCACCGACGGACGACTTGCTGCGCCGGATCGACTTCCTGGTGATGTCGTGTCGCGAGAGGGAGCCGTTGCGCTGCGGAGTCTGCCGCACGGCCGGCCCGGTCAGCTCGGACGCGCTGCGCACCAGTCCGGGCACGGGCGCCGCGCCGGCCGGCCGGCCCGCCTCCTCCAGTCCGCTGAACGACGCCTGGCGCGGCATCAGATGCTTCCGCAGCAACAGCGAGATACGGCTCTGGATGGGCGGCCGCGGCTCGGCGACCGGGGGACGCGGCTTCTCGCCGCTCTCGGCGCCCCGCTGACCGGTAATCCTGGTGACGGCCCGCCGCACGCGACCCTCCTTGGCCGGCTCCCTTACCGGCTCTCTCGCCGGCTCCCTAGTCGGATCCCTGCCCGGCTCCCTCGCGGCCGGCCTGTCCTTTCCGTCCAGCAGGCGGGAGGCGGTTCTCGTCACCGTTCGCGGCATGGCTCTTGTCCACTGTTGGCTCGATCCTGCCGCCGGCCTTGCACCTCCTCCTCCCGTCATCGTGTTCACACACTTCACACACAGAAGCTGGGTCAGAGCCGTATCAGAGCCTGCGCCTTCAGTACATGCCGTCGCGTATTCCCAGCCTCCACGTGACCCTCCGCTCGCAACACAACACTCGTGGACGCCACACAAAGACCGTGTAGAAAATCCACCAATAAAGCAGCTAGTAGAAAACCCAGCTTCAAAAACAAAACAAAAATAGATTGTCTCTTTAGGCGCGTGGGCAAAGGTCGAATCGATGTGGGTCAAAGCCAGAGCAGTAGAGCTTCGGCGCGGGGTAGTATAGTTATGACGGGAAAATAAAGTGTCACAATACCTCCACTGCGGAGCAGTCAGATCTGTACACGTGTGACCGCCACCTCTCAGGGCGTCAAGCCCCGAGTCGCCAAGGTCGCAATAGCATTACCCAAACGGATTAATGGCGGTCATAAACTGGACCTGAGCGGAGACGCTCGGTGACATGCGTGCCCATAAACTACGCACGCCCGGTCGTACGCTGAGACAGCGGGGCCGGCTGTCTCGCGTCCGGGCCTTCACACGGCACCCTGGCAGGTGAGCGCGTCCGAGCTAAATTGTCACGCAAAGTAATAAGTAAGTAGCCCCTCCATGTCGCTCAGATGTGATCAGGGTACTCAGTGGTAAGATATGACTCAGAGTACTCAGTACTAAGTAAGTAGCCCCTTCATGTCGCTCAGATGTGACCAGGGTACTCAGTGGTCACGTGTGCATTTGAGGCCGCCCGGGCTGAAGTAGAATCTAACTGACGTCCGCTACAATCTTGATTCCCGCTTTCGGAGTGTCAGCCATACTTTACCAGTGCGTCAGCCAAGTGCTGCAACACGCTTTCAACATTGGCTGTTCGACACAACATCCCCCACGTCCTCCACGCTGACCGAATGCCATGCGACGCTTTCGTGAAGCATTCGTCTCATAAAAGTAAAAGCGGAACGATCGTAGCCACCGACCAAGTACCATGAAGATGTTCCGCGGGTCCAGGGTAGACTCTACGGGGTGTCCCGATATATTCTTTGTCGTCCGGACGGCCTCGAACGACAAACCGGATACGATCTTTCGGACAGGCCATAGATTCTCGTGGATTCTTTGCCAGATGGACGGCCTGGAACGCACGCCACATCCTCAAGCCAAGTTGCGATCATGAGTGCGCTCGCAAAGGACGTCCGTGGGGATATTTTTATTTCAGCCAGCTCGTACGTCTTTGTCCGCGCTTGAGTCGTCGTTCGTCCATGCGACACAGCTCCAGGCTGGACCACAGCGATGGCACTGGGTCAATGGCTTTAAATGCTTCACATCCGTGCACACATGTGCACCTGCGCAGGCACATTCAGACGTGCACATGACCCAGACGAAGACGCGGGCAGGGGTGAGGGGAAATCGGGGTTTGCATTGATTCTTTCCTAGCAATTCGCATATGGTAGTCTAATGAACTCCAAGAAGTGTGGAGGAGCGTACAGGTCACATGCACTCGCAATGCCATCGGCAGTTGAGACCACCTCCACACACACAAAAACAGACCACCTCCACCCGTTGGTCGAGGTTGTCTTTGTGTATGTTTTCTGCTGATGGGGGTGGTCTGTGTGTATGTGTCCCGCTGGCGGAGGTGGTCTGTGTATGTGTATCCAGCTGGTGGAGGTGGTCTGTGCATTGCTGGTGGAGGTGGTCTGCGTGTATGTATCCCGCTGGTGGAGGTGGTCTGTGTATGTGTGTGCGTGTGCGTGTTGATGTCGCTCCGGTGACAGCCGTGACGGTCTGGGCCGTTGACGTCTGCCTGCCTTGTGTGCTGATCTGCGGGCCGCGCTCTGTCAATATTGGCCCGGCGGACGGGCCGCCACCAAACCGGCCCGCTCGCCACAGCCAGGGGTCCGTACAGCGAACTAGAGCCCCACTCTGCCCGCCGGCCGGCGCGCGCTCCGCCGGCTGGCCGCGACGCCAATCGGCCTCATTCTTCCTCATTGGAAGGTGGCGACATCTGATTTCCTCAACGAGGCGACAATCATGCAGTCGCTGTGCCGAGTGCTGAATGTCTGAGTGGCGCGCGCTGAGGGGCACCGGGGCTGTTCGCGGTAGTCTTGCCGGAACTGGGGCTGGCGAGCTGTCTCCGCCTGACTTGATACCCACAATGGATCCCCGATCTTCCAGCCGTTGATTGTTATGCATGGCCAAGTCACGAAAAGAGCTAACTTCAAATCAGTGCGCTTAATCTCCACCCGGCTGTCCACAATTAACCGGCGTCAGCACATGCGTGCTGACTTAAAGAGAATGGCAACACTTTGAGACCACGCTTCTGGAGAGTAGCAAAAGTGTGCTGTCGTTGAATAACTTCAGTACATGCTGACACAAGCGACATAGACTGGTGCCACCATCTCATGTTTAAATTCATCATTTCGTCAGCATTTCCCCAAACATGGTGGCAGCAATCTTCATTCAAGCGGCCAGAACACTGCATAATGTGCCGCGCTGTAGCCTTCGTCAAAGTCGTCCTGCATATCGCGTCCCTCTCGCGCCTGACGACAGCCCGCCGCTGCAGCTGTCCTGCAGCTACCCGCCTGATCCACCGGGCCGCCGCGCCTGACGACAGCTGCGACTACTGCAGCTGTCCTGCAGCTACCCGCCTGATCCACCGGGCTGCCCGCGCCTGACGACAGCTGCACCTACTACAGCTGTCCTGCAGCTGCTCGCCCGATCCACCGGACCGGCAGCCGAACAAGGGGCGGGCGGCCTGAGCCGCCCCGGGGGAGCTGTCGCGTCCCCGACCTGCGCGCGCCCAGTGCCGACCCGACCCCAGTGTCCGGCGGTAATGCGAGGCCAGCGAGCCGCAGTCAGACCGAAGCACCGGAGCCGCGTGAAAAACAAGCCCGTCAATCAGCCGCTACGGCTCGATTGGCAGCGGCAGTGCGCGAGCCGGCCCGACGCTGACGCTCGTCAATCGGTCCGGCGGCCAGCCGAGCTGGAGGTCAACCCGCACCCGCCGGCCTCGACCGCTCGACAGCCCGGCCCGCCTCAGGGCAGCGGCAGGTCAGCACACGTCCGGGCCTCGACCTCTCTACAGCCCGTCCCGCCTCAGGACTGTGGTAGGTCAGCACACGTCCGGGCCTCGACCTCTCGACAGCCCGGCCCGCCTCAGGGCAGCGGCCGGTCAGCACACGTCCGGGCCTCGACCTCTCTACAGCCCGGCCCGCCTCAGGACTGTGGCAGGTCGGCACACGTCCGGGCCTCGACCTCTCGACAGCCCGGCCCGCCTCAGGGCAGCGGCAGGTCGGCACACGTCCGGGCCTCGACCTCTCGACAGCCCGGCCCGCCTCAGGGCAGCGGCAGGTCAGCACACGTCCGGGCCTCGACCTCTCGACAGCCCGGCCCGCCTCAGGACTGTGGCAGGTCGGCACACGTCCGGGCCTCGACCTCTCGACAGCCCGGCCCGCCTCAGGACTGTGGCAGGTCAGCACACGTCCGGGCCTCGACCTCTCGACAGCCCGGCCCGCCTCAGGACTGTGGCAGGTCAGCACACGTCCGGGCCTCGACCTCTCGACAGCCCGGCCCGCCTCAGGACTGTGGCAGGTCAGCACACGTCCGGGCCTCGACCTCTCGACAGCCCGGCCCGCCTCAGGGCAGCGGCAGGTCAGCACACGTCCGGGCCTCGACCTCTCGACAGCCCGGCCCGCCTCAGGACTGCGGCAGGTCAGCACACGTCCGGGCCTCGACCTCTCGACAGCCCGGCCCGCCTCAGGACTGTGGCAGGTCGGCACACGTCCGGGCCTCGACCTCTCGACAGCCCGGCCCGCCTCAGGGCAGCGGCCGGTCGGCACACGTCCGGGCCTCGACCTCTCGACAGCCCGGCCCGCCTCAGGGCAGCGGCAGGTCAGCACACGTCCGGGCCTCGACCTCTCGACAGCCCGGCCCGCCTCAGGGCAGCGGCCGGTCAACACACGTCCGGGCCTCGACCGCTCGACAGCCCGGCCCGCCTCAGGACTGTGGCAGGTCAGCACACGTCCGGGCCTCGACCTCTCGACAGCCCGGCCCGCCTCAGGGCAGCGGCCGGTCGGTACGCGTCTGGCCCTCGACGACGCCCGATCGGTCACGGGCACGCCAGTGCGCTAGCGGATCCAGACGACCATGCACCCAATGGCGTATTCCTCAGGTGGCCGATTTTGCAAAAAGAAAACAGATCAAATACCAGCCGTTTTCTCGAACTGTAAACATGTTTTAAGAGGAAACGTTGTTCTAAAACATTCTCAACACCCAAACTCCTCCAAAACGATGCTTTTCAGCCGGACACTTTTTTACACATCTGCATGCTGAAGATGAGCTTGTGGATGCGCCAATGTATCGGTGCATGTCCCAGCGGTGTGCTCTCAGCTGACTCGGTCTGCCTGGTCAACGGCCCGCGAGCGGCCGTCCCCTGGGTGGCCGTCACGCTGACATGCGGCCCAGTCGAGCAAACCGCGCCGGAGCCCCACGCGACACTGATAGGCGGAGTCGGCGGGTCACCGACCGGCAGACGCCACACAACACGTCGGCACGGGCCGGCAGAGCCGCCGGCTGATCTCGGGTGACCTCTGACCGACCGACACCACGCAGCACGTCGGCACGGGTCGGCTGATCTCGGGTGACCTCCGACCGACCGACACCACACAACACGTCGGCACGGGCCGGCTGATCTTGGGCGACCTCCGACCGACCGACACCACACAACACGTCGGCACGGGTCGGCTGATCTCGAGTGGCCTCCGACCGACACCACAAACACGTCGGCACGGGTCGGCTGATCTCGAGTGACCTCCGACCGACCGACACCACACAACACGTCGGCACGGGCCGGCAGAGCCGCCGGCTGATCTCGGGTGACCTCTGACCGACCGACACCACGCAACACGTCGGCACGGGCCGGCTGATCTCGAGTGACCTCCGACCGACCGACACCACACAACACGTCGGCACGGACCGGCTGATCTCGAGTGACCTCCGACCGACCGACACAACACAACACGTCGGCACGGACCGGCTGATCTCGAGTGACCTCCGACCGACCGACACAACACAACACGTCGGCACGGGCCAGCAGAGCCGCCGGCTGATCTCGGATGACCTCCGACCGATCGACACCACACAACACGTCGACATGGGCAGGCTGATCTCGAGTGACCTCCGACCGGCAGACACTACACACGTCGGCACAGGTCGGCTGATCTCGAGTGACCTCCGACCGACCGACACAACACAACACGTGGGCACGGGCCAGCAGAGCCGCCGGCTGATCTCGGGTGACCTCCGACCGACCGATACCACACAACACAACACGTCGACATGGGCCGGCTGATCTCGAGTGACCTCCGACCGGCAGACACTACACATGTCGGCACGGGTCGGCTGATCTCGAGTGACCTCCGACCGACCGACACAACACAACACGTCGGCACGGGCCGGCAGAGCAGCCGGCTGATCTCCGGTGACCTCCGACCGACACAACACAACACGTCGGCACGGGCCGGCAGAGCCGCCGGCTGATCTCGGGTGACCTCTGACCGACCGACGGCCGACAGAAAATCCAGCGTTGACGGGCGATCGACAGACAACCTGAGTCTCATGTGCGCCAGGCCGCTTAATTATACCTGGGAATGATGCAGAAATAATTGAATAGCTTAGAAGTGCCGTTGGATGATGAATACTAAATGCATAAAGTTATCGAATTATATCATCAGCCAACAATGCCGCCAATAATTAGTTCAGTTGTACTCGAGACATTAGGAGATCATATGGTTGAAGGTCTCCTTACTCTTATTCATAACATCTGCAAGGTTATTCCATGGCTTTATTGGTTGATCGAGAGCTAATTATCAATAAACCGGCTGGTGGTACTTCACTCCACACATAAAGTTTTGTGTTCGTCTACATTGAGAGACTATTGGTACCACCTACTAGGAGCAGTAGCGCTGCCCTTTCACCGCTGCCCCGAGGCATAATTTGTCGGCGGCGCAGATCATCACTACTGGCCAACTAATGTGTGGCAGTTAATCTACAGAGCCCGGCTGAGCTATTAAACATTACAGCCGGCCAATGGGTTCTCTCCGGTGACACACATTCGTCAGGCACGGACCGGCGCGACGAAACGCGAGGGCATATCCAGCCGCGAGTGTGTTTACAAACGTTGGCTCTGCCCCTGCCAGCCAACGACCAATTGGAGGCTATCCCGGAGACCCGCCAGCATAGAATGCTACTTTATGGGCGAGGCAAGGTTAACACACCGGTCTACTGAAGACCGAGTTAATCTGTTGGCTCAAAGTGGCGGGTCACGCCGGGGCCATTGTGGCGCGCGCGCAGCCCGCTAGCCCGCCCCGCCAGTCAACCAAGATGACCTGGATAGGGATGGGGTCGCTGTGGAACGACTCGAGGTCGGCACGACCGGTCAGCCGTGGCCCGGGGGCTGGACCCGGCTCCGGCCGGGGGTCGCCGGGCAGCGTCCGGCGGTGGTCTCGGCCGGCCGCCGCCGTGTGCTCGACGGGACGGCGTCCACGTCCGCGTCCGTGCCGACCGGACGCGCTACACCGCCGCCAAAAAAGCGTTCCGATCGCCACGACGAGCGGCGGCGGCGGCGGCGTGCCGGGCCGGCCGGCCCGTCAGACGGGACCGGACCCTGGCCGGCCGGCGCCGCCGGCCAGCCGCGGGGAGCACTGACCGGACATACGTCACACACCTGTCGGTGCGTGAAGCCGTGGTCGGCCGGCGGACGCGGCGGCCGCGACTCCGCCGGCTGAGCAGCCCGGCTCGGCGTCGGCCGGTGGCCTTCACGAGCCAGCGACTCCGCCGCCGCAGCCGCCCGACGCTGGCGGCGGGCGCCGCCGCCGCGTGGACGCCGGCGCGCCCAGATGTGGATTTCGGGCACAGGCGTGCGCGGCGGTGCGTGCGACGGCGACCACCGCGGAAGGCGACGCCCTTCAGCTCGCTCCGCACGCGCCACCGAGCGACTGGTGCGCCCTCCGAACAGTGGGAAGTCGTGTTCGCGTGCGCACCCGGCAGCAGCCGTGAACAAACAAAACTGCGCTGCTGGCACGGGCGACAAAAAAGCGGCGGACACCTCGTCCGGCAGATGCAGACCTGCACGTCGCGTGCCGACGACCTGTTCCTTCAGCTGACGACCGCTCGTCCTGACACGGGCACTGCGTCTGTGGTCGGCCACAACCCGGCCAGTCAAGATGAAAAGGTGCAAGTACTGGCACGTGGGAAGCCCCTGGAATGTATCCAAAGTCGGAGAAAGCCCTCAGGTGTGCAGCCCGCGGGAAGAAAAAGGGGCCGTGTTCCCGTTCCCAAGCAGATTGATTTCACGGGCAGCATGTTGCCTACACTGACAACAGGATGCCAATCAGTACCATGAGAGTCGCGTATGCCTCGGAAAATTACTAACAATTACTGGGTAATCAGCATGTAAGAAATGTGATGCGAGAGATTGGATCCGCGCTTCTTGAACTAAATGACATCGGATTGTTACAGAGAGTTGCGGGACATTCGACCGTTTCCCTGATCAGGCACATGTGGGCCCATAAACAACACGCACAGAGTTTTACCGCAGCAAGTAGATTATACCCAGAATCATGGACTGAGTGTACCCGGTGATGCCGATATTACGTCACATTAGTGCGTGACAATGGGCTGGACAATTTGGGAGTCCACAGTACTACTTCGCCAACTGAACTGATTTATACTTTAACTCGGAAAATTGAATACTGTATCCCTCATATATAGCTGAGTATAACCTGCACTTGCATGCCGTTTTCCGAAATGTCCGCTGGTTGTGACAGTGAAAAGCGGCCTATCACTATCGAGCAAGGACGTAACGCCTCTCGCACATACAAGGGCACAGCTTGGTGACGGCCAGAAGTGGAGCACATCGGCTAGCAGATGCCTGTGGCTATGGTAAATGACACTCGCCAATGACACTCAACACGTCAGACGACACCCATCTAGTGTTCAAATAATTATATTTTGTGAGGCGTGCCAAGTGAAGAATAACATAATATAATGCCATAATTCGCCATAAAACGATGTCATTTGAGATGGTGTTTAGCCTGTAAAATTAATTTGCAACTAATATGGAACTTAGAACGACACTAAAATTCCTTGTTTTTCGCAGTAACACTACCTATACCATCAACAATTGGCATTGTATGACAGACTACATCACAGGTCATAGCTTTACTTGGAATTGCAATGACGGATAATCCTGTAACACTATCCGCAGAAATGAGCGTGTGTGTAATACTCACCAGTACCAGCATGAGGCATCCACAGGGGGGCTGAACGAACCAGGGCAAGTACCCAAGAAGCAATAAAGTCGAGCATCCGTGTATATAAGTCATAGGGGCATTGACGTGAGCGTCTACACAGCACGTGCCTCAAGAATGCATGCAAAGTCAAAGTGATTTTGGGTGCGATGCACTCACGAAATTGCATTACCACAGGAAGAAATAAAAAGCGTCATCCCTTCCTCGGATTGAACTCGAGACCCCGGCATAGAAGTCAAACACCGCACCCATTCACTATGCGGGACGGATGGCGGGTGCCGGGAGCGGTGCGAGGTACATGGTGCGGTGTCCGCGAGCGGCAACACCCCCGCAAGCCCTCTCCTCGGAACAAAGATTGAAAGTAATTCAGGAGAATATTGTGAGGAAAGTTGGTGAATTTTAAAATGAAACCAGTATGTCTAGCTGTAGGTAAGAACATTATAATTTGAAATGCTGCATTGCACGGTGAAACGCTGCTGAAATTCGCCCGCCACCACGAAACTCTTCCTTAAAGAAACATTCAGAACACTTGGTGAAAAAATTGGATACAAATGGACAGAAATCAAAAGCAAAAGAGCACATCTCACTCTGAGTGATGAAATCGGAACGCTAAATGCTGTAGCAAAAAAAACAAGTTATTATGGCTTCAAAAGCGCAACAGTCAGACCGCTTAGATAAACGTTTGTACTTATACACGAGAGTAGACACGTCCAGGCTTCGCCCTCGCTCGCAAATGGCGCAGAAACGAGGCAGGAATACTGGTCATGCGTGTATATAGAATCACGATGCCAAACATTTGGGGAAGGATGTCGATTCAGTGTTCAATGAGTTTCGTGTTCCGCCCATCGTGACACGTTTATCAGTAACTTGTCAAAAGCCCTGGGTGCGGCACAGGACATCCGTCAGAGGCCGGAGAGGCCGCCACGGACGCGGCCGACAGATTCGTTGGTATCTGATGGCATCGCAGGACCAGATTTACTTGCGCCGTGCGCTGATCTCCGGCTCAGCGCCGTGTTTGGCGGTCATGATCGCTTATCTACAGTCCAGGGATTGGATAACCCGCGACAGTCCGCATCTCCGGTTCAGACCACGTGATCATGGATCAGCTCACGACAGACCAGTGTATCCAATTTCATTTCACTTGGGCTTCAGATGCAAATACACATCTTCTAATTTTGCTATTAAAGTTGTAACTAAAATGTCGAATGGTACACAATGCATCTGGTATGCAACTGTGTAACATGATTCTAGGTCTGCGTACAACCCAGTATCACTTAGCCTAGCCTACAAGCATGAATTAAAGGTCATCCATGCCAGCTGTTTCATTATCAAGTGCCCATGAATCGAGTGCACTGATATATGCCTATGGAAGATGTCAACAAAAAGCTATATATCTGACTTAAGACGTAAATAATTGTCTTGTTACGTGTTGTTTTCCGCCCAAATTTCCCAATTGGACATACTGCGACAGACAGCAATGCCTGGTTCAGGACGAGGCGTGCTCACACCACCAACAGCCAGCAGTCCTCTACAGAGGCGAAGAGTCACACCAACAGTCAGCACCAACAGCCAGCAGTCCTCAGCCCACACCAACAGCCAGCAGTTCTCAGCCCCACCAACAGCCAGCAGTCCTCTGCGGAGGCCAGGAATGGCCGCGACAGCCGGCTGAGATATGCCCGCGCCGGGTGACACCGTCCGGACTGACCGTCGCGTACTGAGACTGCAGTGTGGCCGGGTCCTGACAGCAGTATGCCAGCACTGTGCTGCAGCACGGCACGTCCGGACTGACCGTCGTGTACTGGGACTGCAGTGTGGCCAGGTCCTGACAGCGCACTATGCTGCAGCACGGTACGCCCGAACTGACCGTCGTGTACTGGGACTGCGGTGTGGCCAGGTCCTGACAGCAGTATGCTGCAGCACGGCACGTCCGGACTGACCGTCGTGTACTGGGACAGCAGTGTGGCCAGGTTCTGACAGCAGTATGCTGCAGCACGGCACGTCCGGACTGACCGTCGTGTACTGGGACAGCAGTGTGGCCAGGTTCTGACAGCAGTATGCTGCAGCACGGCACGTCCGGACTGACCGTCGTGTACTGGGACAGCAGTGTGGCCGGGTCCTGACAGCAGTATGCCAGCACTGTGCTGCAGCACGGAACGTCCGGACTGACCGTCGTGTACTGGGACTGCAGTGTGGCCAGGTTCTGACAGCAGTATGCTGCAGCACGGCACGTCCGGACTGACCGTCGTGTACTGGGACAGCAGTGTGGCCGGGTCCTGACAGCAGTATGCCAGCACTGTGCTGCAGCACGGCACGTCCGGACTGACCGTCGTGTACTGGGACTGCAGTGTGGCCAGGTCCTGACAGCGCACTATGCTGAAGCACGGTACGTCCGGACTGACCGTCGCGTACTGAGACTGCAGTGTGGCCAGGTCCTGACAGCAGTATGCCAGCAATATGCTGCAGCACGGCACGCGGTTGCCGGGCCGTGCGTCAGATAGCGACATGGTACAGCACGGCCGGGCCGAGCCGGGTCGCTCGCCAGTGACCTATATCTGGCCGGCCGCAGCAGCTCTCACCGCGCTGGGTCAGCGTGCAGGACCACCCTTCCGCTGCACCTGCAGCGGCGTCCGGCTACAGCATCCGTCCGAGTAACGTCCGACTACGGTGACGTCCGGATACAGTAACGTCCGGATGCAGTAACGCTCGGCTACAGTAACGTCCTGATACGGGAACATTCGGATGCAGTAACGTCCGGATACAGTAACGTTCGGATACAGCAGCCGCCCCACTACAGCAGACGTCCGGCAACAGCAGCCATCTGACTTCAGCAACGTAGTCGACGTTGCAGTAACGTACAGTCAGCGTTAGGTACAGTAACATAGCCGTCAGACTGCAGCAGTCGTCCAACTGCAGCAGCGGTTCGGCTTTAGCAATGTCCGACTACAGTGACGTCCGACTATACCACCGGTCCCACTATGGCAGTACGACCACAGCAGCGTGCGACTACAGCCGGCGATTCAAGCCCAGTGTGTCCCCCGTAGAAGGTAGCTTAGCGAATCTATCTTTGGAAGCCGTGTAACCTCGAATTCGTGCGTAGGCGTAGGAAAAATGTCAAATATCCCGGAAAATCGCGGCTGCTGAATATGTTTTACCTGTTGCGAAGTAACAGGTAGCATCATTTTGCCATTTACCGATACACCAGCAATGTTTTCCAGCATGTGCTTGCTGCATCTCCTTTGTGCTGATATAAGTGGCATCGAGCTTCCATGTGAAGTTGACGATTGTGTCTATCTTTTGACCGCAACTCCGGCGAGACTACAACACCCTGGGCAACATCATCTATCCGGCTACATCAACGTACGACCGCAACAGACACTGTTATTGGTAATCGCAGAGCCAACTTCACCGAGCGTCAGCAGATGCTGCTCTAAGACCAAAGCACATGACGTCAAATGATCATTCATATGTGGCGAGAAATTTGGACACGAAGGCAGTCTGTGCCGCTGAATACCCCAGCGTGTGTATTTCGACGATGACGCTGCGTAAGCGGTGGTGATGTTAGGGACGACTAAGCTGGATGTCGGGGACGACTAAGCTGGATGTCGGGGACGACTAAGCTGGATGTCGGGAACGACTAAGCTGGGTACCAGTACAGAACATTGGACACAAAACTTATTGCAGATTTCAGCGATGTGAGTTGTTGATAACTCCCTTCACAAACCACCAACAGATAAATGGAGCATCAGGTCATCTGACGGTCTTGGTGGAATTCAACTGGGACGACGAAACCGTTCCAGCCGACCAGTCTGCACGAAATATAGGGCCTCGGGCATGAATCTTGCCATGCAAACAAACGCGCGCACACATACTGAGCCCGCAGTGCATTGCCTAGCACAACACTGAGGGAATACCAAGGACCTAGATGCAGCATATGGTAATTAAAAGATTGATGTGACATTCTGTTTAAGTGGTGAAAAATCGCACACAATGCTTCACCATGCGTGACTCAATTGATGGCCTTGTGATTATGGTGAAACGTGCATTGTTTCTATGCGACTGGCATTAATACCCGAATAACGGCTGAAGTGCTGACAAGTGCACGCTAAAGCACAGGTAGTCAGGAAATTATATGGGATCTTATTTTCGATATTATTCATATCGAAGATCGCATCAGGTTCGGAACCGACCAAGCTCACATATAAGCTTGTTAGACAGGACAGCAAAGAAACCCAAATATGAGGTAGCAGGAATAAATGACAAAACTGGAATGTGGATATACTAGAATACCTCGCAGAATGAACCGAAGGTAACGAGACGCTCGTAGCGCTCGCAACGCAAGATTCACCACCTAGAAGGTAGTCAACTTGCCGCCGAGTTGTCGTGAATCATTACTGAACGGTTTATACCACTTGTTCTCATTGTGTATTTCGAATTGATGACTATTCGATGTACCTTTTGAATATGATCAATCGACGATTGATCGATGATATTTACAAGTTCAAGAAGTACACAAATTGTTGGGATCAAACGCAATGGTATTAGCGAAGGCACAACGTGGAGACGCAACGCACATTTGAATGAAAATAGTGTGATGTGATGCAAGGAGCACACAAATTTGGTCTGTCATGCGATTAATCAAGAGTCCAGTTTTTATTCACCTAGGATCAACTGGGCTTTATGCAATTCCGGGCTACAGCCTGTGCAAATGAGAACGTCCATGAAACAGTTTGTCCAAATTTGGAAATTTTGGTGGAAAACAACACCTAACAGAGGAACTATTTACATCGTAGGTCAGATATTTAGCTTTTTGTTCACATATTCCTCAGGTCTCTGGAAGAAACTGGTAACTGATAATAAAAACAGCTAACATGAATGACCATCAATGTCTGCTTATTGGCTTTGAATTGGTGCTGGGCAGCATGCAGACTTAGAACCATGCCATACATATACATATAAACTGCACGATGGACCATGATGCATTTTAGTCATATCTTTAGAAGCAAAATTCGAACATGTTAATTTGCATCTGGCACCCAAGTGAAAATTAATGTGGACACATTGCCATGACGTTATCTCATCCTAAATACGGTCCCAGAATCCACACGATGATGTCCATTCCTTTAATGATTTACGACAGATCTGCGCCACAACCACAGAACCACACTCTTCAATTTCGCGTGGGAGACCACAAAATATGGACAGGGAAAGAAGGTCATCCCGCTCATGATTGACGATTCTCATGCATATGAAGCTGCTCGCCAAGATCGTGACCAGCTATTGCGCAAATATTTACATTGTCGAATTAGCAAAACGCGTCACGTGACGTCGCTCCTAATGCCGCCTCTCTCCTGTACCTACAGCGAGGAAACTTGGCGGGTCACGGGAAGACGGCTGGGCGCAGGCTCTGATATGGCGTCACTCCACCCGCACCGGTCACGACCGCCTCCGTACCTCACCAGCTTGTCGCCACTGGTTCGCAAACTCCGCAGAAGGCCGCCGCGTCCTCAGTTGAGCGTCCCCCACACCCGGCACACTCGTCACCGGGCGCGAGTCCTCGGCTGAGCGTCGCCCCACACCCGGCACACTCGTCACCGGGCGCGAGTCCTCGGCTGAGCGTCCCCACACCCGGCACTGTCACGGGTGGCCCCGGCGCGAGTCCTCGGCTGAGCGTCCCCCACACCCGGCACACTCGTCACCGGGCGCGAGTCCTCGGCTGAGCGTCGCCCCACACCCGGCACACTCGTCACCGGGCGCGAGTCCTCGGCTGAGCGTCCCCCACACCCGGCGCACTCCTCGCTGGGCGCGAGTCCTCGGCTCACCGCGCGCCACACCGCTCGCGAGCCGCCGACGTCCGACGGAGTCCGAGCCGCACTCGCGCGTCCGCCCGTCCGCTGGTGGGAGCGCGCCGGCCGTGCCGGTGTGGCGGCCTGCTCAGACCGACTGGCACGCGGCGCCCGGCGACGCCGTGCCGCGCCGAGCCGAGCCGCCGCCGGAGCCGCCCGCCCGCCCCTGGCCGCGCCGAGCCGCCGCCGGCCGGCCGGCAGTACACACCCGCTCCGGCCGCGGCCCGGACCGGCTCCAGCGGCCGTCGTGCCGGGCTGGAAGGAGCGGACAATATTCTCCGTCGTTACGCTACGAATACGAAGTGCGAGATACCTATAATGGAACTTTAAAGGAGCAATGCACTGCAGAGAACGCACTACAGACCAGTCAAACCGGTATTGGAGCAGACGATTCCGGCTGTGTCACGCACCGCACCGTGCTTTTTGTTTGTTGACCTGCGCTGATAGCACACAGGAGCGCAGCGCAGCGATAGAATCTTATTATGTATTTAGACGGAATTAATTGCCCTCATGCTTAACTTCTCGCCGTCCTCTTACGTTTCCTGCCTTTAACATAGGACATGCGGGGCAACCCCAACCGATTGATAGTTTATTGTCTCCACTGACACATACATTGCCCTCGCCCACCAATAAATGTCAGGAAACGTCCATCCTGACGAAAGTATTGTTTTACGTCGATTGAGTGTCAACCGTATTGATTGGATAATGCTGCAGTAATAGCATTAACCCAGTACCGCCCGTTGCCGAACATGTTTTATGTGACGTTAAGGGCGTAAAGGACGAAAAGGTTTAAGGCTTAATAAGAACCACAGGGGGTGCACCTGCGTTAAGCCTATAAGGGAAGAAAACTGTAAGAAGAGAAATAGAGACTGGAACCCTCTAATTAATGTTGTATCCTGAGCTCTGGAGAAACTATCAACCCCATTGTGCTACCATTGCCAGTCTCTTTAGTATCACATGTCTGGGGGCTGGTACTGAATCCACCTCCAGATGCACCTGCTACTACCATAATTCCCCATTTAGGAATATGATCCGAGACATAGGAGGTTCACGGCTCAACAAGAACCGGAGGGCCCATCCTAAATGGATCTGCATTGTGCACACCCGGTAGCATCAATCCCACTCCATCCCCCTCTGCACCCCCTACTGCACAACTTAGAAGTAAAAAATAAGATTATCTGCCTTAAATAATTCATTCACCCTATTTTTAATACATGCAATGAGATATTCATCACCGAGCAGCCTTTTCCATTGACTAACGACCCTTTGAGTAAAAGCCGGTTGACGTTTCTCTCATCTGAGTTCATGATCCTATGTGGTTCTCTATAATTAAGAGCATTATTCAGATTGGCATTATGTCGACTTATAACTATCTCAAGCATCCTAATCTCATCACCCCTTAATCTCATATACTTCAGTGAGTAAATTTATAATTCCATACACCTGCTCCCGTGTTTTAAGCTGCTCAGTTCACTGACAAGCCCTGCAGCTTTGCGCTGCACCCTTTCAAACACATCTATCTCTCTTTCTAAGGAATGGCCAATGCCTGCGCACAATATTCCAAGTGGGGTCTTTGCGCTGCACCCTTTCAAACACATCTATCTCTCTTTCTCAGGAATGGCCAATGCCTGCGCACAATATTCCAAGTGGGGTCTTTGCGCTGCACCCTTTCAAACACATCTATCTCTCTTTCTAAGGAATGGCCAATGCCTGCGCACAATATTCCAAGTGGGGTCTCACATAGGCAAAGTACAATCTTTCATGACTGCCTTGCTCTTGTATTGGACATTCCTATGAAGGATTCCTAACATCACAACCGCCCGGTCTCTAGCTCAGTTAGTTGTTTTTTCAGCTTCACGATCACTCGAATCTAACCTACGTAAATCTTTCTTCTCTTCAATTACATTGAGTTCACTACCCCCATTGCATATGAAAATGCGCCACCTTCAGACTCCAGATGCACAACCTTGCACCTATTGAAACCTGTTGAAAGACATCTGTCATTTACCGGTCTATTGTTTATGTCCCTTAAGTCCAGTTGAATATTGCTAGATTCCTCTCTATTGTCAGCCATTCCCGCCAGTTTGATGTCAGCAGATTTATGACAGACTCCAGATACTTCGACGTTGTTCACAACGATGATAAAGAGAAGTGGATCAAGAGCGGAACCCTGTGGCATCCTACTTAGAACACCCTCCCATTTAGTTTTACATCCATTTAATACTACCCTTCGTTTCCTTTCCATTAGTCATGCTGCAATTCAGCGCAAAGCTTTTCCATCGATCCCATGCTGCTTCAACCGATGAATTCGACGCTTGTGTACAACTTCACCAAAAGCTTTGCTCAAACTCAAGTACACTACATCTATCGTGCTTCAATTGTCAACTTTGGTAGGCCCATCAATTCCATTAGATTAGCTAAGCAAGATCTTTGCGATCGAAATCCATGCTCAGTGTCCCGTAAAAGGTTATGCCTATCAACTATGAACTTTCATTTATTGATATTTATATTATATATTTTTTTTGCATTATATTTATACTTTTATATTTAGTTATGCCTATGAACTTAGTCTCTTAACAAGTTTTGCCAACACTTAACAAACTAGTGAGGTTAAGCTTACTGAACTATGATTCCATACAAAGATTATATCACCCTTCTTGAAAATCGGCATCACATTTGCATTGCGTCAATCTTCAGGTACTTTGGAACACTGAAAAGATTGAATGAAAATCATACCTCGAGGAACTGCTAAAACTTGTGCACACACGACTTAAATCCTAGCACATATATAGTCAGGTTCAGCAGCTACATTTGCCTTGATATTCTACAAGTGGTTGGGTAGTTTCCGTCGGCATTGTAGCATCTCCTAACTCATCCCTGGCCCTGGGATAACCTTCAGTGTCTTCATGCGTACTTGATTTCCGCTTCGTAAGAACCGACGAGAATTGCTTTCTTGGTGTCTTTACCATATAATTACCTTCGAGAAGTTATTCGCCATACACGTCCAGTGGCCTAACACGTTTCGATTATTTAAATTTATAGAAGCTGAAGAACCTATTAGCATCTCCTGCTCAACAATCACCAGGTAATTCAATTCCAGCTAGTCGTTTAGATACACTAACACGTCTTATAATATTATGAGAAGGCATGTTGGGTATGCCTGCTTCGTCAGAACTCAGGAAATAATATTGCATAGGGGATGTCAGTCTCTTTTCCCCTTCATATAGTATCTTCTCTTTACAGGCTTCACCCAGATGAGCTCCTGTGGCTCTTATTCATCCTTAATTCTTTATATGTCTTGATGTCTTTGCTTCATGCTATCCTAAGTGTATCCAGGTTTTCCTCAGAGATAAGGTTTTCAATGCCTGATTATTAACACCAGCAATTGTTTCACTTCCCTTGTATCCCACGAACGGCGTCTAATCTTGCTCATTATAATATGCCTCTTGTGAATGAACTAACCCTGACCCTGAGGCAGCATCCCTCTTAGGACATCTCGCATTGACGTTTATTATGCATGGGAAGAAATAAAATGACTGCAAGTCCGTGTAGGCCTCTTTCTCTTCCTCTTTGTAGGTCCAAAAATAAGCACTCGTTCACATCATCAGCGTCATATTCTACGCGTCCAAATTCACTCATGTCGAAGACCGTTTGCTTCTTATTATGTTGGAGATAACTTCCCGGCCAGTCTTTGTGCGCAAAGTTAGCACAAGACAAGAAAGTACTGCATCGTAGCCCGTAGCATCATCGGACCGTACAATTATCGCCGGCGCGAAGCGTTCTTCATCACGCCAAGCAGCTTCCTCCATTCCAGCAATTGCGGATAACGTCGGCGCAGTTTATCTTCCTGACCTGGATATTTCCACCTCCGACTGCGCCCGTGCACGTGACACGCCAGAGGTCACAGGTCACCGTGCTGCCGCAGAGCCGGCGCTGCAGTAGTGTGGCGCGACCGAAGGGTCACAGGTCGCCGTTTCGGTGGATCGCCGCTGGCTACGCCGGCCAGCATCGCTCAGGCTTTTACGCATACTGAATAAGACGCAGGCGGATTTGGCATGGAAATCGGTCGTGAACACATTGCGAAGACAACGGATGCAGGCCACGCGCCATCGTAGAGAACGGTAAAGCTTCACCGTGACGTCTCAGCCGTCTCACACTTTTTACTAGCATGGATATTCCATGAGGTTCAAGGGAAGCATTCATGAATGGGACAAAGCAGATGAGAGAGCACTTTGTGCTCGGCGCGTAGTTTTCTGTTCACGACCATCATCACTACGTACGGCTTCATTGAGGCAAACTTGCATGGCATGCTGGCCCTGTTTCGCCACGCACTGCCCAACACAATCCAGTTCACAATGTAGAACTGACAATGCATGTGTCCGCTGCCTTTCCTCATTGTAGTATAGCGATTCGAATTTCAACAGTCCAGAAGGCCGTTGACTTGGCCATCGAATATTGAACGCGTATCCGCGGAAAACTTTGAGCTATCTGGCCAGGTTTGAACGTTTGAAGAAAAACCAACGAAACATGTCTCGTGGTCACAACTCATATGTGAAGCTCCCAATCAAAACAACGATAATTGAGACCTTGACACTGATCGCATATCCAGGCTTGGTGAAATGACATGGAAATAAGACATTTTGGATGCGCCTGTGCCCGGAGTGACCTTCTGTGTTCCGATACCGGGAGGTCACAAAACAGGGTTGATATGTTGGGTGAGGCTGGGTCACGCATCTTCACCCAGTACATAAAGACGGGTCGTGACTGAATGCGCACTCTGCTACGTCTGACAGCCAGACCAGGCTGATGCCAAGCCACCGATAACCAATAGGCACCCATGTGTCAATCGCATTACGACGCCACTCAGGCAACAGTACAGCCAAGGAACCCGGGAGATATTCACACACATGTGTATGCGCCATCAGTAATATTAAAAAATATGTCAGATATCAGTTCGTAGATGTTCAGAGATTAGCTTGTCCATTCTGTGTAATTTATGTCTAAACTTTCGATATTTCGGTTCTTATCGTGGGTTCAATGTTTTGGGCCTGAAATGTATTTGCTCGAAACTAAAGCTTCAGATTTATTTCGGAATCTAATGAATCGAGCAGAGAGAAGGGACCGCAAGCGAATTTGACCTTACACTTTGTGCACTTTAAACATGTGAGCTTAGGTCAAATAGACAGGTATTTTCATGTACATCACCATGTTGGGCTCAAAACTGTTTGACAAGCGGATAAAGCTCAAACGCAAGACTTGCGCTTTTGCCACCTTAAGCCGCTTTTTCGTCAAATGGTTGTAATTATCGCTGACTTCCTGACTTGGAGTACGGCTTCCAGGAATTGTCTCACCTTTTTCTAAGGTCGAACTTTCCCTCGAAGGGAGTACTTTTAGTACATATCACTAGTGGAGCTGACGTACTGGAAGCAACATGTCTCGATGAATCCAAAATTAAACGTACACATCAAACATAGAACATAGTTATTGCAGTACACGCACACTACGAATGAAATGTGAAAATTTGTACTATTCCAAGCTTGCACCAAAACTTCGATTTTATAAAGGCATGATCACATCACTTCACGGAAGGCAAGAGTACGGAAACAGGAGTTCTCATACATCCGCAAGCTTTCTTCTGAACTTTAGCATTGCACGCTTAGACGCTGGCATGGCCATGGCAAGAACCGACGTGAAGCCTGTTTGCTGCACCCGCACCCCAACACGCCAGCGTCGACGACGGCACCCCACGGTTGGTGGTGTCAACGGACTGGCGCCAATAAATAGCGCGCTGATGCGGCACTCCTACGGCAACTTCCTCGTCGTGAGGCTGCCGCCCACATCATCCCACAGTTCCTCACACGCCAGCTGCTCCCAGCTATGGTTAGATGCGGCAGCAGCGTGAAGGCCGGACAACTAATGGCTGCCGGTGGCATGCAGAAGCCAATCATATCGGTGAACGACAGCAGCCGGCCTGGGAAGC
This sequence comes from Ashinkailepas kermadecensis, assembly GCA_034440615.1. Taxonomy (NCBI): domain Eukaryota; kingdom Metazoa; phylum Arthropoda; class Thecostraca; family Neolepadidae; genus Ashinkailepas; species Ashinkailepas kermadecensis. Next base: position 110,379 of record JAOTOM010004678.1, on the reverse strand, counting down.
CACTGCACGGGCATCGAACGCTGCAATCAGCCCAGCCAGACGGGCGGAGCGGCCGAACGTGACGCCAAGATGGCGGCCGGAAGTGGCGTCGTTGAGGTGTCGGCGCTGTCGGCGCGGCGGGCACATCCTCGCGGCCGAGCGCGCCTGCAGCGCGGCGTTTTTGCACGGGCACGTGACGAACGAGCAGACGTGCCTGCGCATGACTCCTGCGCATGCGAGGGCCCTACACCTCAGGTACTGAATTCCCCATCACTCGTTTAACGCAAGGTTTAGTTCTGGGCCCTCTCCTTTTCATTATCAGTATAAATTATGTCATCGCAGACAACGTTTCCGTCACAATTGCACCTTGCGTACACTATATTATAATATAGACTTCAAATAAAACAACAAATTACGCACTAGCAGCACTACAACTCGCACTTAGAGAACTACATCTGCTTCACAGATGGAGGATTTTTCGGCAAGGATAATTTCTTTTTTAAAGCATGAAATACGCTAACAAAGAAAAGAAAAACGAAAACAAGACTTGCTCAAAAAGAAAACGAACAAAAAAAGGCACAGCATAAAGGAAAACAAACAAAAACAACGCTCCAAAAAGTTCATACTCTGTTTTTAAAGATGTTAAAGGTACATTTGGCGATGATCCGTTCCCAACCAACCCTCTACACCTCATACCCCAAACCGGAACCGTCCGGACTGGCAACTCTTCGCTACTTCATCATCTACGGCCTATCAACAGTTCTGAAACTCAAGATCAGTAACTCAACTCCGCTCTGCTCATCTCTGCTCGTCCACCTTCAAGCCACCATTCAACTACGCTTCACTTCAACTCTCTCCAATTCAACTCTACTTAGATTCCTTTCTCGTCTACTATCCTCAACTCAATACTCCTTGCTCCACCTTGTTCTACATTTAAGCCTTACACAGCCACACACTCAGCAAAACACACCGCAACAGCCGACATCACCAACACGGTGGCGGGCTGGCAAAACACAACACACAAACACACACACAACACACATACAGGCCGGCTTCCGGGCGGCGGCAGCACCCCGCGGGGCTGGTCTTGCCGTTTCGATTGCGCCACATGGCGGTGCGCACCGCTTTGAGAGGCTGGCATGCATCAGGACCCGGGCACTCGTGACTGATGGGTGCCGCCTACCCCGGTCAGTCGTCCGCGTATGGTGTTATTTAAATACATGTGATGTGGCACCCGGCAAGAGCCGGTCGATTCCATGAAGCGCCGAGCTGCCTTTGCATAAGTTCACTGTCGCCGACAACGGCTTTAGTGCGGCCTTGCGCCCGGTGTAGCTCGGCGCCGGCTCGTATTGAAATTGATTCATAAGCATGCGCCAGCGGTGCAATTATCACATGTCGCCGAGAACGAGTGCTCAACCCTCTCAACCCACCTTGTCGATATTCAAATGAAGAAGACTCAGCACCCGCTTTTCTGCAGGACGTGTGTAACTGCTTGTCACTCCATGGGATGCTCAACTCACGCTCAATGGCGACGGTGATTTCTAGAAGCTCATCATAATGCGTCAGCACTTTAGGCTGCTGGAACCTTCCACCAGCGTCTGAGAGTGTGTGCAAGACTACACGGTCGACACGGTCAGTGCAGGAGGCCACTGGCGAGGGTTGCATCTGCGAACTGTTTAAAACTCGGGTCCCATGAGGTGTTAAATGTGCATCCAACTGTTCCCGCTTAACACGTGAGGAAGATGTGACAGAGGAGCAGTCCTACCATCACGCGAACCAAAGCTAGAGGATGGAGAGATGAAAATATGGGGAAATATAGATAGCATAATCCAGGTGTACATTATCTGAGGCAGAGAGGCATGGGAGGCATGTTGAACACAACATTTGCATGGCATTCATTCCCCAATATATCTCCCCAAATATTTATCTTCAATATGCACACGCAGATTTCGACTACATCAGGTGAAATTGGTGCATCGACAATGAAATGTATTTATCAATTATGAAATATCCACTCATGGATTAAGTATATTCCCATGCGGTTATTTCACCCCGATGTCTGTGCGGATAGATCTCTGCTCCAGCTTTCTCGAAACGTAGCGTCCGAGTGCCCCGTAGGATGGCGCATTAAGCCATTGTGACATAATCAATAATCGTCTTTAAAACTGAGAAAACAGGGAAGGGATGGGCTCGGCAGTCGAAAGACACTTCTGAGAGTGTCTCCTTCTCTTCAATCCGATCGGACAGCTGAAGCTTTCCCAAAGGTTTCGTGTATGTACCGCTTTCGCAAGCAGATGTACAATTTAATGCACGGCACAGTTGAGTACAGCAAGCAGTGGGGCTTTTCTGCTATCAATCAACCACTCATGGCAGGGAAACTAATAATCGGATTACCGCCGGTGATAACGTCAACGACTATTTGCAATTTGAGCAATGAATTTTGGGCCAAGCTTCAAATGTTTAAAAGCAGCAGGAGTAGATTGAGGCGCCCAAATGGGAGGTTTTTCCACTAGAAAACCATCTTGGCACAATGACAGATATACGGACCAGAACATGGCGCATCAGCTGAACATTGCATATCCCGCAACAATCCTTGATACGTATTAACAAAGTACCTGCCTTCGATGTATGTCTCAACATATTCGTCGTTAATGGTGCTATCAGGCACGAAGTTGGAGGACATTTGGGAAAAACTCAAAATGCCCCCAACTGTCTTTCCCAATCCCAAGCATTTACGCAGTAATGAATGTATAGCTTGCTGACCGCTTTCCATCACCCCCCTCTCCCTACAAACATAGCTCCCTGTCTAAAACCACCACTGATCATAATTGTGCGCTATAACTTTTGTTTATTAAATTCACACCCTATGTAAACATACATGTGCACCCAGTTAGCAGAAGTCACCTGGATCCATAACTCCACAGATTCAGAAATTAAACGCAAAAAGGGGATCCGCCCCCGCCCACCCGGGGCGAGTAAACAGATCACTCTGTCTCTCTCCCACGGCCGGGTCTTCTGTCGTGAAGAATCGAACACATAAACGATACTTGAAGTCAACAAAATGGCAAGAAGACAACTCCATACAACATATTTCGAACTATTTTGGCATTAGAGACCCGAATTCTGAAGTACCTCAACAGGTGCATCCTTGTCATTTTGTACCATCGCCTGCCATATCCGAATGAACGGGTTGCCGGCCATTCCTGATGCGTAGCGTTACACCACACGTCGTGAACATCGGGTTGTCCCCACACCGCCAATGAATGAGCACCTGAATGAATGAATGAATGGACAAATGCGTGCTGTTGGCCTGTCGCCGGATACGGGTACTGTGGGGCAATCCCCGCCGACACCCCGTTGTGACATGAGTGGTCGGGTACGAGAGCACGTGACAATGACTCAGGCCAGTTCGCGACACAGCTTGGCGCTGCGGTGTGAAGCAGATAGCCAGCGTTCAACGTGAGGCAGATCAATCGGCTTCACGTTGAGAGGACGCTGACCCACGTTGAGAGGAGTCCCGTTGATCCACCTGCACAGCGGCAAGTGTCCCACATAAAGTCATAAAGTGTTGAGGCTTAATAAGAGCCACATGGGCCATCTGGGTTAAGCATATAAAGGGAAGATGCTGTAAGCCTAGAAGAAGGATACTCAACAACCAAATCAATACTATATCTTAAATTATTAAGCCATCTACCAACATCCTACCTACCTGTGCCTATGCTACCTATACATCCTACCTATCTACTTATACATCTTACCTACCTATACCTGGGACGAGGGGTTCAAGGGGAAGATGGTCGTCTCACAATCGAAAGGTTGTGGGTTCGAGTCTCACCTGTCGCTATTCTTCGCCCGCGACTAATCCATCCTACCTATCTACCTACCTATTTACCCCAGCATATCTAGCCGTGTTCACTCGATCTCGCGTAACACACGCGTGGATCGAGTGATGACGTACTCCCTCTCATGGAGCACTGGGACAGCTCGGGTATAGTCCATTCAATTGTGATTCACTGTAGCTACTTCATCATTTCATACGGCACTGTACCAGCGAGTCATATCGAGTGGGTCTTTACTCTAGACACAAAGCTCGTGCTTCCCCTTATGGTCACGGTTCTTTCCTACCTTCGGGGCAGACCCGGTCTTTGATCTCTTGTGAGGATCATTCCTATGCGAATGAAAAGTAGTCCATTGGTTCAGCGTTCTCAAGATAAATTCGTTCTCTAGCACGCTCGGTATCCGGCTTCATTGAAAATGCAGGATAGCCAGCGGTAAAGAGTGGCCCCATACCTGACCTTGCCAAACCGCAATGGTGTTAACCTCCAGCACAGCAGCAGGCGTTCCGAGGCGTGCATCAAAGCTAGACTGGCAGCACTGTGCAGGTACAGTACCATGCGTTTCGTAAGAACATGTCGAGAACAAAGCAACAGTTAATTTGACGGGAAGCAATCGAAGAAGAGTGGAAACACAAGCTGAAGAGCACACAATGCGCACCTGGGAACTAACGACACGTGAAACCAGGGCGTTACGGCAGACCGGCGTGCTAATGGTTCACACCCACCCAACTCGGCGGACGCTTCATCCTACTCACCCAGCCATAACGCCCATGCTATCGTAAATACCGTGGAGCTACGATACCGGCTATTGGGGTGTCATCTACCACCCCGTCTTGACACGCTCTCTGGCACAAACAAACACCTGGTACAGCCGTCGTGAAAATTGATAGGTATGGAAGGCACTGTCATATACCAGCCAATCGAAAACGGCATAACTGACTCATCGAACAGCGTGCCCTTTCAGAGGCATCAAGATATGCTGAACGATCAGTATACCCCATGTTTTTTATTTCCGCCACGGAAACGCATTGCATATTTACCGCTCTTCAACGGCGGAAAACGTTGGCGCTCTCAAACAACGCGGAAGCAAATTCGTGTCAGAGACGACATTGCGTTACACTGGCACACGTCACTATCGCGCCGCACACGTCACAATCGCGCCGCACACGTCATGCTCGCGTTGCCCACGTCACAATCGCGCCGCACACGTCACACAATCACGTGCCGCCGCGGACCAGCAGCCCACAGCTGCAACCGCGCCGAGAGGGGCACAGCTCCTCCCCAGCTCCCCTGGCGCACGGGCGGCGTCCGGCGAGCCGCCCCCGGGAGGTGCGCGGCGACAAGCTCCGTCTCCGACGAGTGGGATCACGTCGGGACGCGCCGGATCCGCCCGCCATTCATTTCGGCGCGGCGCTCCGGTGCGCTCGCCGCCTATCGGCCGGGACGGCCGGTAAATCACCGTGACTCGGCAGGAGCCGGACGTGCCCCGACGTGCGGCGGCCGACTGGTGGCCTAGGCCCGGCCGCCAGGTGGCGTCAGCCAGGTGACTCACACACACGGCGGCTCCTGCACCGACACGTGATGTAACACGGCGTGGAGGATGCTCGCCGGCCGTTATAAATGGTAGGCGCGCACGCGCCTGCCCTGCACACCACGGTCACATCTGACCGCGAGAGGACGGCGGCCGCAGCATCCGGCCGCTCCGGAAACGTTCCACGCAAGCGAAGGGTGTCGCGCTCGTGCCGGACCAGTCGCATGCGAGAGCGAGGCAAACGGTCTGAGACGCTTCCGACCTTCAGTCCGACAACGGAAGGTGGTCTGTGCCGATCCAGTCGGCGACCACCACGCGCGAGAGGTCACGAGAGGCATGCCGATCACCGCCCGCCCCCGAAAGCGAACATGCTGGTGGGAGGCCCGGCGGCCGCCGTGCGACCCTGCCTGCGCGCGGAGGAGCTGACCAACCGGCGGTGCCGGTTCCGCGAGGTTGTCGACGGCGACCGGGTGCATGTCACCCAGGGCAACAAGACGATCGACGTGGTCACCGAGCACGTGGTGGAGCTGGACGTGGCGCACCGGCACGTGCGCGTCAGCTCGGACACGTGCTGGCTGGACGTGGAGGCGGTGCTGCTGACCGTGCGCGACGTGGACCGGCGGCGGGCGCGGGTCGCCGACCCGGAGTGTGTGATGTGCGTGCTCACGGAGAGGGTGACGGTGTCGGACGTGATGACACACAGGCTGACGGCGGCGCGAGGCGGCGTCTCGTGGCAGGCGCTCGGCAGCCAGGCGCGCACGGTCACCTCCAGTCGCGAGAAGGTCGAATTCGGCGATCTACCCGGGCAGCATCCCCAGGCGGAGCCTGTTGTGACTCTTGCGGAGGACGAGGACAACGAGCGAGGCCCTACCGGTGAGCCAGACGGTTGCCCCGAGAGAGTGATCTTTGAGGAGTTGGACGTTGATGATGACAGAGTTCAAGATGGTTGTGATGTGACGGACATTCTTTACGGTGATGATGGTGGTTGCCCAGTCTCTTGCCCCATAGCATGTGAGCGGCTTGCTGGGGTCAAATGTACGGCATGCCACTCCCCAACTTCCTCACGGAAAAACGGGTGCAATGAAGACGTCAACGAGCCTGCAAGGGTTGCAGCAAAACGGCAATGGAGCAGAAGAAATCGGCACGGCAGGCGAGAAACAAGCATCTTCCACCTGAAGGCGATGCACTGCCGAAAGCCCCCGCGCTATCGGCAGGCCCGTCCTCGGGGACCGTACGGCTGCCGATGAGCTGGCCAACGTCATCACCCGCCAGTCAAAAACCGGCTAGAAAGCTGAAAAAGTAGTCACCTTCTGCATCCGGGCTCACAAAACGGCGTCCACCAGCGAGCGGGTCTTCGCCCGTCAGCCAAACATCGAACGAAGATCACTGACCTTCCAGCCGGCTGGCCTTCGGGTGAGGTCACGCACTGACCCGGACGCGAAGGCGTCGCGTCCGGCTGTGCGGCGGAGTCGGCGGCCGGGGTGACACCGACCTTGACCCCACGGCGTCCGTGTACTCACCTGTGGGTGAGAGGAGTTCACGTTAGTGACAGTGCGCGTTTTAGCAGTAATTCGGCTGCGGCCCTCCTACACTGCCCAGGCGCCAGTCGGCGATGACAGGCAGTTCCTCGGCTGTCCATCACGCCGTACACGAAGCGGCCCCCGTGTCATCGCTGCGGACAGGCGACCGATGTGTGGCGGGAACGAGCGAGATTCTCGTCGCCGTTCACGCTCCAGAACAGCGCCTGTAAGGTGGCTTAAAATGCTGCACATACAGCGCTTTGTTAATTGTTCAGTCGCTGTATCTGGGTTGTTTTGTGAGGTTGTGTGCGGTGAATCGCATAGCACGCGTGAAGATGTGTTCGTTCGTGACGTCTCTGGGGTAATCCAGTGACGCATAATATTTAGTAAAGTGTGTCACCTGTTAATATTTATATGCAGTATTTATTACCTTCAACGCATCCATTCCATTGTATCATGTGGACATGTGCCCCATGTATGCACAATAAACTCGTACCTGAAAGAATAAGTTATTTTTGTGACAGAGGACAAAAGAGCGCGCGGCGTGAATGCCCAGAATCCGCCAACACCACATTCACATCTGCGCTGCGTCTGCCACTGTCCAACCCATGTGACGTGATAATTAACTGCTGGGTTTTGCGGTTGCCACACCGGCGCTACATTATACACACACGAGCCGGCACTGTCGCACATGCGTGGGCGCGAAATTTCCGCGCGCAACGCCGGCGTGGGCGACCGTTTGCACACCCGCCGTTGCCGTTGCCGTGGGCAACGGCGCCGACCGCGTGTTCCCACGACACCGCTCGCCCACGACACCGACGCCATTCAAAGGCGAAGTTATTAAACATAGCCGACCGAAACGTGTCAACGAGCCGCCAGAGCCGACCAGCGCCCACACGGCGGCCGATCAAACGGAGAGGCCGTGGCCGTGGTGCTGCACCGCAGGTGTCGCGGGGCGAGTGGCGGCTGGGGCAGACGCCGACAGGGTAGGCTGTGGCCAGAGGCGAACTCAGTGTTTTTGTATGGTGCTGAGGCGACATTTTCTGAACACCCGGTCGCCCGGGCAAAGGCGATTGCGTTCGGTGAATGTTGATTGAGTGAATAAGGTGGTATTACAAGGGGAAGAGGTTTGTCAAATATTGGAACATGTCGTTGATATTTCCACTCCCAGATATTTTTCTACGAAAGAGACCGAAGACCGAGAGAGTCTTTCTTGAGCTATCGGAGCAAAAATCGCCTTGAGCTGCCCGGTTTGGCTCTGCCGACCGGGCGAAATCGAGTCTGAAAGGTTTTTCGCTTTGCAACGTCATACTTCGAACCCCAGAATCAGCTGAGATGTGCAGCATCATCGTCTGACAGTTGTAAATTTTAACTTGCAATATTCTGGCCATTTCTGGTGCATTTTCTATACGGCTATTTTTCTTGTTTGGTGGTGTGGTGGTGGTGGTTATTGGTTTTACGACACGTCGACCGTTGAGTCATGTAGCGTCGCCAATCTCTCACGCCGATTGGTCGCGGGCGAAAAGTAGCGACAGGTGAGACTCGAACCCACAATCTTTCGATTGTGAGACGGATACCCCTAGACTTTCGAGTTTGGCAGTTCAATCTAAGTTAGTTGTGGACCAGTACAGTATGTTTAGTGCGGAATATGAGTATTGCTCGTGGAGTGTTACTGTGAGTTCACCTGTGGTAAAATGTCATGGAATACAACTATGTGTTATTGCGCCTGTTTAAAGAACAATACACCATTTCGTATTTGAACTGGGCTGGTAAACGTCGCAAGGGAAACTGAGTACACCTAGAAGCATTTTCCAAAACACTTCAAATTTGATGAGACGAAATATACCACGTCTCGCTTGTGATACGCACAAGGCGTCTCATCGGTAGAATGTAATAGCAAAGTTCGTAGTCGCTTTATATTTCTACATTTAGTAGTAATTATTCAAGTTGAGCATAACCAGTAGAGTTGGGAAATATAAAGGCGTGATTATACAAACCTTCCAGTGTAACGTGGTAAGGACCAAAGTATGTTTTACACTTCTCTTTTGAGTGCCTGTATTCAGCTCGAAAATGTCGAGATTCTATTTTTGTGCATATTAATTGAATAAAATATGTCAAATTGAGGAGCGGCAATTACGGCGACCAAGTTGTCTATCACAAGGCTGTTACTACATTGGAGGTGTATTAAATCTGAAATATGCCTGAGCATACGACGTTAACATCACGCGAGCAATGCATTCGGGGTAACCTAGGACGTCCCAATTTCAACACCAGGGAGCATGTTGGATGCGTGCGCATCCAACCGGTGTACGAGACGGTACATCTCAGTGCTGATAAATATTCAAGTCAGCTCTCGACTCTCTCACCATTTCAGGCCGACTGCTTGTTGTTTGGTGAGAGACACGGCGGGTCGTTGCAAGACGTATGCAATGCCGACCTGGGTTATCAGACAACTCATCTCCTGCGACGTGCCGTGTGTTGACCAGTTAGGAAGGTCGGAGGCTGGAGGAGCGACCCAGATGGCCAGGTGGCATGCAGTCACCACAAGACGACTAATATTTCACAACACCAGTACCAAGATAGTGTGCCTGTTCGGTACAATTGCGAACGAGCACGCACCCGACCCACGGAAAGGATCCTTTATCTACTGGTAATTTACACGAGCATCGATCCCCGTGTTTAAGCTATTGATCAAATAGCTGTTCACCTTAGGGGCGACAATTTGCGATCTTCCACGACATTTCCCTTTTTCAACATCTCGAGCATAGTCAATATTCTGTTCCTGTCACTTCATCTAAAAAAAACATCGTCAAGCTTAGTTTTCACCTCACGTAACCATCCTCCAAACGACTGCAACAAAGTACTGTTTAGTATATTTTTTTCTTAACAAATGCATAACATACGTCACTGTTGGCATAGTTAGACAACGTACAAGTATATTTTTGATCAGATATTCGCGGGAAGGATAAATGAACACTGCAAGGAATCCACTTCATTACGATGTCACGATTTCAATGGAAGAACGTATATTTCCTACGATATATTGTGGTGTAGACACACCCTTTGGGGGAATATTTGAGGATGATTCAGGGGTGCTGCCTGACCTTCGGTACCGATACGGCAGGCAATAGAAAGGGACCCCATGCAATCCCCGACTGAGCCATCAGACAACTGCTGACGAAAGCGATCCAGTGCGAAATGCAGTATGTTGACTGCTGGGAACGGCTGGTAACTAGACAAACGACACAGATGCCACATCTCCCACTCCATCCCCAGGCAAATTCGCCCCGGAAATGCGGGTGAACCAGTGTAGCCTGCGGCACTTATGTCGGGCCCGGAATCGTGTATGTGTGCATTATTAGCCAGCTACTGATGTGTCTAACGTGACGTCAGCGACCATGGCTGTAGCGACATGCCCGAAGATCCAAATGTAAAAGTAGGGCAAAGAATATGTCGGCCTGTAATTGCGTTCGTCGAACTGAGGTCTCTCCATTGTGTGTGTGGTAGCGTCGCATGTATGTGTTCCACGGTGATGCGTGGAGTAATTGCATAACTGTAACTAAATTCGTTGCATGCATTTGAACATGGGCACAGACGCGTTTGAAAAAGTGGCCAGACCCATGTCGGTTCGACACAACCTGAATATAAGTGTCGAACGCAGGGACGAGCTCTCAGAACGAAATTTTAGACGCTACATCGAGCTGTATTTACCATTCATTTGGGAACGACGGGCATCTTGCCACGTGGGAACAGGCAGTGTCTCCAATACTGAAAAAGTTGAGAATAAGAGTGGAATATATATGTTATTGAACCATAACGGTTGTCGGTTCGCTCTGCTTTATTTCAATTCGCTTAATACATAAAAATATCAGCTATGTTGGTACCTATATTCCTTCAGAAGAAGAAGGGAAAGTGGGAAGTTATCATGGCTAATCCCATCACCAAAAGTGGGACCATGCCACCAGCCCCCTTCCATCTACTCATATGTATTTCAAGTTAATTGGTGGTATCCAAACGTTCGCCTTTTTCGTGAAGGAGGTTGTAATCTCCTTGGGGTTGTCAATGGGATAATTGATTTCCCTCTGGTGATACGGGTAGAATTTGGAGCTATATGGCAGGAGTAAGGACCTGGCAGGATACATTTTTTTTTAAACAGCGCAATATTAACTAAGCTTTGTTTTATGGCAGCAGAATCGAACCATGTTGATGAGAACAGGCGATAATAGCACAGAAAAGGCCAGATCTGTTGACCTAAAATGCCGGAGGTAGAGTACGTGAGTTCAGCACATACTACTACATGCCATATTTCGTGACCAGCTGCATAGATGCCGAGACAAATGGAGAACCCTGTCCGTCCTCCCACCAAGTGCGTTATTTCCAACAACTCATAACCTGTGCGAGGTTTAATAAGTGAATGGCTCACGTATGGTCTAATACACGTCACCTTTCTGTCCCACCATAGTTCGCAGCTTACCATTACGTAACAAAATATTGCACCCATTGACCAACGTGCGGAAATCCTTGATTCCCGTGGTACCGGTCTGCAAGGATGACGCTGCACATTTGCAAGTCATGGCATTGCGAGGACTGATGCAACGTGAGGCATGCAAACACTGCATTTGGCAATGAGCCCAGCAGTGCTATACTGCACGCTACTTTTTATGGCGGGCCCATCCTCAAGTATGGAAGCCTTAAGCTACTTGGGAAACACATGTTGGTTTTCTCAGCATTTAACGTCAGTCAGAAGCACTTCGCTTCGGATTTATAGCAACTCGCGAGCCGGCTTGCTCAGATAATTGTCTTGAAGGCCGCATGTCGACCTTCTTCATCACGAGACGTATGAAGAATGAAGCGTGTTTAGCGCCGACATTTGTGCGGAAAATTGAGAGATGCACTTCTACTATTACGGAAGCAGCCGGCACTGGTAGCTTGCACTATTTACGACAGGGAACCTGAGAGATCGCATTGGATTTATGTCACAACGCGTAATTTCATCCATTCGGTGGTGTTACAGTCGACTTCCTGAATCCCTGTACACCATATGCTGCACACCAAACCCATCACAAACGCCCGACATCATGTTGGGGGCTGTGAACCCGGTAATAGCAGCACTCCCAGTCGATCGGCTCCAGCTAGTTAGTCGATTGAGTCTCAGGTGTGCTGACTGTGTGGTGCTTAGTTCCAACGGATCCACGCAAGATGGACTCTTGAAGGATTTTGAAATGCATGAATACTATTGGATGGAATACATATCATCACCAATCTAATCAAATTACATGAAAGCAGGGCGCATTCTGTAATGATAATACGCATCATCTGTTTCTCACGATTCGTCCCCAAAACACCAAGAATGTATTCTTTGGGCCGAAAAGATTCGCGTGCACCACATTGTACCACGATGTAATTGGGCTTCTTCATAACGTCATCGGAGCCGATCGCTGTTGACGATATCCATATCTACCGAATACCATCAGCCATTCGGTGATTTACAATTAAGATAGCTCGGTAATCTGCTTGGAAAAGACATTTCCACCTATCGTATTTCGCGAGCTTTTGCTTAATGTTATCAGATCAACCAATCAAAGTAAATGACGGTGATGCACGAAGGTCGGCTGCGACCAGCTAAACTACCAAATTGCCCCGAGTTTCTGCCGCCAAAACCTGGCTGAACTTCATGCCGTTTGGGACCGTGACTTTGAAAATGTAATCCTGTATGCTGAGAAAACGACGTCCGATAGAAATGCCCAATCTCAACTTCCAGATTTACGCAGTGTCCAGAAGGCGAGAGCAAGCAGTCGGGGACACGTTATTGGTGGGAAAGTTGTCCTTTTCAAACGATATCGGCATGCTAGCCAACACAAGCACAAGTTGCTTGTCGAAACTTCCATATAAGGACAAAAATATAACAACGGCTACAAAACATACCTCTTCAGCTATTTACATGGCATAAGCATCGTAATATTTCAGCGCATGTCATGGCGGCGAAAGCTTCTTTACAAAAGTTTATCACAGAGCACAGCGTTAGCTGGAGGGTCTTGTCGGAGGGCTTTGACTGTGTGAGATAGCTAGCCAAGCTTTGACTGAGGGTGGCAGCTACGAAGCATGTGAGTCTTTACTGACTTTAATTCACCTCGAAAGCAAACCGGTTCCCGCAGTGTGTTAATCTCAGCATAACCGGGGTGTGTTCGGAGGGAGAACGTTCGCTCCGGCGAACTGTCGCAACAGCAATTCACACCATCGACGAGAGCTGCCTAGCTGTAGCTAGCTGTAGCTGTAGCTTGAGAGACATGCGTAAATTCGAACAAAGGTGAAGCCACACACAAATTAGCCAGCAATCAAAGATCCTGAAGTTAATGGACATTGCAACAAATACCACGTCATGAACAAGATCCAACCCGGTTTTCAAATCGGCCAATGCCATGCTACCACCAATCTGGTGGCATCGTCTTGAAGCTTGAAGCATCGTCTTCGAGCCTTCATGTTCGATCCGGATGGCTAATCTCGACAGATAGCTCACCTGATGTTACAGGCGAGTGCGAAGCCAGAGCGAGACTACTCCCGTGTTCATACGACGGAAGTTTATCTGAGCTATCCGGCCCGGCCCGCCTGTCGCGCTTTTGAAACCTTAATTTTCTTGTTGTGTTCCAGCATGTCAAGTCCCAATTTCTCCATCTAAAATTAGACTCGGTCTTCTAACCTTTATTTTTCCCAGCTTTCGCCATGGATATTCCTTCAAGTGCGCACATGTTTGTTCGCAGAAGACGGCTTACGGTGGAGCTTGCCGGCACCGGTCCAGCCGGTTTCAACTAAAGGCCATCCAGAAAGCCGCCGATTACGTGGTCATGCCATCATGCCACGTACCCACCTCGAAGTCGGGTGGCCGTTGTCCCAGTCCGATTTCGACCAGATTGCAGCAAATTTCGGCTAGATTGCTTTTCAATGCACATGTGCCAAAGTGCAGGCACTCTTCTACAATCTGGTTCATCTGCCGAATATGGAGGATGCGACCCAAATTTGAATGTGTACCCACAAACTGTGGACATAAAGTTTCCTTATTTCTGAAATAATCGCAGTTCCACGAAGATTGAACGCAATCAGGTAGATGTCTTTACAGGTTGCCAACACAGCGCAGTTGCGGTCGGTTCACAAGTCCCTGCCGTGGCATGGTGCCGAATCACATGCCTGGAGCATGGAAGAACCATAGTCCGCCCGTTGCCCTCGCTCGTTCAGCATCTCCAATGGCGTCCCATGCTGATATTCCATTGTTGCCGTTGGGCAGCTTGGCAACAAAACAACACAAACAACAAAATGCACAAGATGTGAGCAAGCACCATATGAGTGTGGGGATGGGATGTAGCTCCACCAACATCGAGGCGGCCACTCCGACGTTGGGAAAAATGACCGTTAGGCATATGCCACGGAAGATGGTAGGATAAGATGCGCTCAACTGGTTCTCGCCACACCAACTTCGAAATCGTTCCGACACATAGGAACACTTGTGGTGGTATTTGCGCAACCTGATGCCACAACCAACACCATACTATGTGCATCGTGCAAAACTAAGCCGTATTGTGGAATGAAAAACCGACAGAATCTCTGGGAGTGTATCGTCGTGTTCACCCGGCTCCATTCCGTAGCCGCTTCATCATCGTCGCCTCCAGCGAAATGCAATACGAGCGCGCGACTGTAATGACCTTGCGCCCGCCGAGACCGAGCTCCGCTCCCAGCGTGCTTCAGCCCTCCGGCGAGAACCAGACCAGCTCCCAGCGGACAGTCGCGGGACGTTACCGGCGGCGACGCGACCGGGGTCCCGGCCAGGTGAGAGCCAGACCAGCTCACAGCGGACAGCCGCGGGACGTCACCGGCGGCGACGCGACCGGGGTCCCGGCCAGGTGAGAGCCAGACCAGCTCACAGCGGACAGCCGCGGGACGTCACCGGCGGCGACGCGACCGGGGTCCCGGCCAGGTGAGAGCCAGACCAGCTCACAGCGGACAGCCGCGGGACGTCACCGGCGGCGACGCGACCGGGGTCCCGGCCAGGTGAGAGCCAGACCAGCTCACAGCGGACAGCCGCGGGACGTCACCGGCGGCGACGCGACCGGGGTCCCGGCCAGGTTCCCACGTAGATGGAAGACCGGCCCGGTATCTCCGTCACGTGGCGTCACTGTACGTCACGTGACGCTCCCGATACGTCGCCCCGACCTTGTGCGGCCTGCAGGACATTGCTACGTAGGCCTAAAGCCGCCTGGAGGTGGAGAAGTCGGCAACACGGTATGCATCAGTATCCAAGGCTCGCATGCATGTGACTTTCAGCCTGACTGCCAGCCTTGCAGAATATGGTTAGCCTTGTTTCAGTAGCATGCGGTAATTCAAGCGAGCTGGCGACATATGTTGGTGCGATCCGACTAAGCATTCGGCTGTGAAACAATTCGGCGACATTTTTGCACGACCCGTCCCAGATACGACACAGAAAATGCAAAAACAATGGATAAAGACATTGCAGAATACACCCAATCCTCTGCAACATGCACAGTCCGACAAAGTAAGCCACCGCCAGGTGCATATTTTGCAAGTGCACTGCTGCCAGCTGTGTGTAGGTCACTGCAGGCCACACAGGTGTCCTTGCAACTTCGCATGCAGACATGCATGTACGACCTTCGGCCACAAAATGCTTTCATTCGAACCGGTTTTGGGTGCCTGACCGAGACTGGTCCGTCGAAGCGCGGCAACGCACTGCCCGCGCCGTGGAGTTCGCGCTCCTGAGACGGGGATGTCACAGTGCCGCGACCTTCATCTCATGGCCGAGCACGCAGGTCACCGGGTCTCGCGGGTCGGGGGCGTTGTGACCACCGCAGAACGCACCGAATTGTCTTATTTGTGATCAGGAGACGCCGGACGGTGCTAGTGACGGTGGGCTACTCGATGGCTGCGTAACTGGCCCTATCAGCGCCATAATGAGGTGGCGTGCGCCGAACCTCGAGCCGCGCGTCTCGGGCACTTCTGCGGGCGCCGCGGGCGCCAGGGCGACCGCAGTCGGGCACTTACGGGTGCGGCGCGGGCTGGCTGGCGACCACCCTGAGTAGCTGGGAGCGACCCTGGCCGGCTGTCGCCAATTACAAGTCCCTACCGACACAGTGTACCGGTGACGCAATGTGGGGTCAGAGGTGGCAGCAGCACACTCGGCGGCACCAACCGTATACCGTGTGTTTTTGTATGGATGCATATGTATGTATATATATATATATATATATATATATATATATATATATATATATATATATATATATATATATATATTTATATACATATATATATGCATATATATATGTATATGCATATACATGTATATATAAATATACATATACATATACATATACATATACATATGCATATACATATGCATATGCATATACATGTATATATAAATATACATATACATATACATATACATATACACATACATATACGTATACGTAAATACATATACATATATATATATATATATATATATATATATATATATATAACATTGGTCAGGCTTTCACTGTCGACTTACCGAAAAACTTGAGTTCAGGTATGACTCCGTGGTTACTGAGTGCGCAGCAATGCATCAGTGAGCCTGCATCACCACAATGTAATTCGGTCCGGCTGATTGGGCGCATTTGCTCAAGTGTGTGTGAGTGGTTGAATCATCAGCATTCACTTGTCATCTGTGCCCCGGCACTATCTGTCGCATACAATATATATTTTAAATAAAAACAGACCGAAGCGCATACCAGGGCCAAGTTAGCCAGCCAACAGGTTTTCAGGGCATCTCTTAAACGGCAGCATCGACTCACGTGGCAGCGGGCAATTGCGCGCACGTGCCCAGTTCCGCTCCACGGACTGGTGTTCACCGTCGGCGCCCTGGTTTCGCAGATTGATATCTGGCGCGCCTCAGTACTCATGCACTTGGCATCGGAACCGTCGGCCGCGAGTCGGCCGCGGGCGCTCCCCGAACATGGCCCGCGCATGCGATGACAGAACACGGGCCTCCGCGACAGCATAATCTGGGCCAGTGGGTGACTCATCGGAATGTGACCGGTACCACCGCGGCGGCATTCCCGCCCAGCATGATACCACGGTGTCCTCATGTTGGCACACGTCCTAGCTTCGACTCTTCGTCTAGTCCCCTCTCATCGCTCTTTCTTGATACAGATTTTACTGATAAACAATGGCATTACTGGGGGGATGCTAGCTCGCAAGTGAATGCAATGAATTGTAGCAATAAAATGTAGTGGAAAGTGAACGTAATAATGTGCAGTAACTTAATAATCGCATAGTCACATGCATAATACCCTAGATATTTAAGCAATCAACGATTGCTACCTCGGTATCACGTAATGCGGCCACAAAGCATGAGGTAACAACTGACGTAAAATATCAAACCAGACTCTTGAGAAGTCTTATCTCGCCATCACCGGCTCCCAAGTTTTATCTTTTGCTTGCTCGCCCTTTCTTCCACCCTCTCTCTCCCACTCCCGGTCCCACTCTCCCTCTCCTCGTGTTGACTAAAGGAACAGCTTGAAATATGACCTGCGCCCTCTTTTTAATCTGGATGTTGCACTGCTGTCCCATATATTAGTTTAAATGTTATCGCACAATATGTCATATTTACCGGAAAGGAACACCAACGCTTCGGCTCAACGCCTTCATTAGGATAACAAACAAGATGTTAACAAATATACATGAAACAGTTTTAATCGGAATGCATCACGTACGACACGAACCATTTGTATTTCGTTACCCGCCACCTGTACGCAGTCTGAACCATACAGCTGTGGTGGCAGGCCGTCACAATATTCCCTGATTAGCTGAAAGATTACCTGGCAGTAATAATTCATATCTACCGCAGGTGTTGGCAGTAGAATACTCCTCCCCAAATCCTCAAAAAAAACCACACAATATATTTTCATGGTTCGTGAGATATCGACTCCCGACAATTCATCGTTCCACTTGTGAGTATGAGTTTGACAGACTAGAACTAGCAAGTCATACACAATGTGGCACCAATTGTTTGACTGTCTAGGCTTCAGGCTATCTAGGCTTCAGGCTATCTAGGCTATCTAGGCTTCAGGCTAACACAGCTGGCCATGCTGGGTCCGAAGATAGTGCTGCCCGATGGGACTGACTGGTCGGTCGTGCTGCCCACTTCAGTTGGAAGTTTGACCTACCCTGGCAGCCGTTTGGCGAACATGCACCGGTACACCATCATGCCTTCGTTACCGGCATGGCATTCACATAGCTAAATCACGAACGAAACCAGGTAGTTATAATCGAAAACACTTCCTCATTCGGTAGTTACTGCGTTCCATTCGTCGGTGGAAATTAATCGGCAATTATTGTGGACTGCAAGTATATAGGCTATTGTTGGAATGTTGACTGTACTTCCAATATTGGCGGCAGCCTATGGAATTATACGTGCTTAGGCCATCTCAGGCTATCACAGGCACACAAAAAGTGCATTAAATGTCCCATTAAAGCAGACGTGCTGACATGATAATAATTGCTGCATTATGTGCAAAGAAACATACGTGACAGAGGCACGCCAAAATAGAATATGGTCGCCCCAGTCCAAATTGTCACGAGATACAACGTGCCGAGTTTAATTTCACACCCTTCCCTGTACCTGCATTTCGATGGTTTTGGTGCAGCGCGTGACTAAATGTACGTCCGTTAGCGCTCCATCAGCGGGACACTCAATGCCTTATTTGAGTCTCTAAATGGACTCAAATAAGGCAGTCTAAAGTCTTTACGTCGTCTCATTTGTTCTCAAATGTTTTCTTACAATATTTATTTTAAGCATAATCTTGTTCCCTTCAACTCCATAGGTAACAAGCCTCTAAAACGCATAATTGAGTTTCGTGCTCTCAGGTCGAGCTTCATACGTTACATTTTGTGCAGATAATGACAAGCGCTTAAACAGTGCTTGATTCGCCTACTTGAGAAAATAATATTTCATGTTGATAGTTCCATTTATTGTGCGCATTTGTCACTTCTTCTCGGGAATTTCTTCCGACTTTTTCAATGATTGCCAGGAAAAATGTACATCAGAAAAGAACTAATACAGGAGAATTATCGGTTCCATTGAAAAGGACCAGAATGTTCATGTCGTGGTACCTGCATAGCCATTTATGTACAAGCTCCTATTACAGGCTACAGGCTACTATGTACAAGCACCTATTACATTATATACAGGCCCGCACCAGACTACGAATCATGTAAAAATGTACTTTTGAATTACGCATTTGTGCTTATTTTCATATCAATGCACGCAGTTAGTGCGCAAACAGTTCCAGCATCTTCATCATAAGCATATTTCATGACTATTCTCTCGAATTGTGTTAACCGTTTCATTCCGTAAAAAGGTCTGCAATTATTTTCCATCCTGAGTTGTCCTAATTCGTTTAGTGTCATCGGAAAACCAACGCTTAGCTGCTATTATTTCACGGTGGTTGGGTTTCTACAGCGACAGGACGTCTCAACATCACCACGCTTGGAATTTGTTCCCCACCATCGGTTCTCGATGGTCATCCTGGCATTCTTTGGTTTTCAGGCGCGATGCACTAAAAGTTGTTGAATGTAGTGCAGCTGTCTCTTGATGATGCTTTACCACTCGCCACGGACCAGGTTGCGGCCGCGTCCTGCCGCATACCGTCACGGCTAGACCGCCGCGGTGCCGAGCCGCAACAGCTACGTTTATTGATCTGGCTGAGATGGGATAGGCGTGCGCTCGAACGTCTCACCAACAACAAAAAGTAAGAAAAACGGGGCACTGCATGATGCAGGTCGCTGACTGCCGGCGGGGAATCTTGGGGGAATCATCTGCCCTTCGTTAGCATGCTAAGAATAGGTCCTGCATGCGCATCGTCTTCTTTACTGAGGAAAGTATTCAGTGAGGCTTCGCATGAAAACAGCAGGCCGAACTGGAATGGGCCTTTGATTAACTGAAGCAAATAACCTGCCCAATACCGGACTTCCACCAGACAGCAACAGCTTGGCTGAGTCCGGGAGGACATAAGATATTTTGACTGGCGGCAGCCAGCCAATACGTGGATTTTTAACTGAATCTGGTCTGCTTCGAAATCGGACTAGCACCCCTGTGTTACTTCGGGATTATGTAGGCAGGGCAGCATCAGTGGCCGAACTGGGGCACCGGGGCATTGTGCCCCCTCAGATCCGGAAATTCAGCATTGACCTTGTGGGCCTACGGCGTTGGCCAGTAATAATCGACACAAAACTCCCGGTATCCCCTCCCCCAAAATTCAGACGTTCCAGTACCTATGAGGGACAGTGGGCTTACTGCAGGTGCTGAGCTCTGCGATTAGCACGCTCAAGAAAGGCCTTGAACTGAGTAGAGCCTGGGTTTTGCCGCCACAAACTCCACGGAGACTGACTTCCGAGGCGGACGGCGCCGCGACGGCATTCGCCTCGGGGAACAAGCAGAACATCCTAGCGGCAATCTTCGGAACTATATGTTTCATCTCTCGACGCTTGTACGGAGGGTCGAGCTTCGCGACCACATCACATAGGTGGCAGCACGTATGACCGCTGGTCGAGACTTTTCATAGGTGGCGCTGGTGTTGTAGTATGTTAAATTTCCAGCAAGTACACAGTGAGGTGGCTGGGTTCCATGTCGTGTACGTATATGCCGATTCATAAAAATGACTGTGGAAAGGGCAAGAGCATCTACGGCTTTCAAAAACTAAGATGAATGTGTACCCTAATAGGAGAACTAAGGTGTCCAGGATGGCGTAATTCTGTTTTTCGTCAGCATTTGTTGCTTATCAGGTAGCCTTGGCCTTGGCCAGTTAGTTGGCCTTGGGATGTTGCTAAAAATTATGGCATGAGGGTAATTTGTCCACGTGAACAGGATGTGTATTCAGAAACGATGGCACCATCTACATAAGTGAAGGTTCCGAGCCTAGACAGATAACTACCACCTGGTTTATGAAAATGGAAAATGTCGAACACCTTTCACTATTTGCCGAAAATATCCCCACGAGTTATTGCTGGTCGCGAAAGAACGAGCTCGCTCATCATGTACGTGACAAAATCGGAAATTTGTGATCATTAACAAATGGTGGATATGAGGCACATCCTCATCATGTCCCGTGACATGGCGATGCCCTTGCCAACTACATCCGCAGAACCGCCTAACACTGCTTCAAGTGTATGTGAAATATGTTTTATGTGCTGTTCTTCAACACCACGACACGTTTGACTAACGCCACCATATGAATGATGCGTTCTGAAAACCTTAGTGTGCAATCGTAAATGTGTTCAGCCACGTAGTGTAGTGCATTGTATTATCCATGAGCCATGCGCTGGAAATGTGGCAATGTCACAGGTTCTAGGGTCACAGTGTCACAGGTTCTAGGGTCACAGTGTCACAGGTTCTAGGGTCACAGTGTCACAGGTTCCAGATATAACATCAATCATCCCATGCAGTCAATAATAGTCACCCATCAAGACGGAAAACGTTCGTACTCGATGACACACCATCGGCGATAACGATAATGAACACTCTCATACTTCTGCCACTGCACCTCTCCTCTCATTCACGGTTCGCGCCACGACCTGGCCAGGTGGCCTCGTGATCGCAAGGATTTAGTTGCACCGCTTAAATGCACGGTAACTAAACATCCTGTTGTCGGTTTCAGTAAGTGTTGCATTTGGAATAGTGGCATCGCGCTATCTCGTATGCTTCATCAATGCAAACACTATGTTACAAGGTTCCATATCTGTACAATTAATGCATGGACTTAGAGGTACAGTGCCGATGCATCTGGCCATGCGTGTAACAACATATATCACAGGTGGGGACGTGCCCAGTTCAGATAATTAACGCCCAGCCTATGGTGTTGCATTTATGGACCCTGCCACCAATGGAGTTGAGAGGAATAGATCTCCCTATTCCTTTATTCATCACTGCACCAATAAGCAATGCACATTGCATGTACATAATGCATAGAGCAGCCCGACATGTCCCCCATCAATTTGGTTTTAGCGAAGCTCCTGGTCACTGTCAGTAAAAGCATTACAATCGTTTTCCACCCTGCCGACTTGAAAGTCGCTCCTACATCCACGGCTTTGGCGGCCGGCTCGCCCTCA
This sequence comes from Ashinkailepas kermadecensis, assembly GCA_034440615.1. Taxonomy (NCBI): domain Eukaryota; kingdom Metazoa; phylum Arthropoda; class Thecostraca; family Neolepadidae; genus Ashinkailepas; species Ashinkailepas kermadecensis. The sequence goes on along the minus strand of JAOTOM010004678.1, from coordinate 88,360 downwards.
GGTGGTGCTGGACTTGAACGTGGTACGGCGGTATATACCTATCGTGCTGAGCCCACGCGGAACGGAACGACGCCGGAATATGTCGGAGCTGCACGGGACGTGCTGGGCGGGACTGATGAGAGTCCGTCTTCGGAACGGCTCGGACGCGCTACGCTCCTTGTCGCGGATAACGCCTGGTGTTTCGATGACCAGATTCAGCATTCCTGGCTTAGGTGGTTTTGTGTAGGTGGTCAGCCACTTCGCCCATCCATTCCACGTGCTGAGCTCTAACATGCCCCTGACGTGCCGCCAAACAGCTCCGGGAGATAGGCCATCGTGGATTCCTGGTTTTGTAGTCTGACTGTAAACATCTACAGTACAAGGCCGATTATGCCAGCCGCACATAAACAGGCAACACGATCTTAAAGACGCATAATTAGAGCTAATCACTCCCTCCCGCGTGTTCATCACGGTTTAAATTCCTCTTCATGATAAGAGCCCAAATTATCACTTGTCTGCTGGCTGAAAGGTATTCTCTGACCTCAACGGGCTCGTGAATCAATCATCGAGCCGCGCCTGCTCGCACCCATCTCCAGCAAAAAGGGAACTCCACCATGCTAATGATAGCCCGCCCAGAAACAAACAGAAAGCGTCGGAAAGACAGGATGAAAAGCCGTAATTGAAGATCATTAGCGGATAATTAGACAATGGATTAGTGGCACTTTACATGTCGTATATGGTGAGGCTTACTCAGGACGGGCATCCAATCATATGATCCCATGTGACCTTCAGATGTGCTTCACAAACCTAACGGTAGTTTTATAAGCTTCATGTGCGTCCAAACACTTCAGAAATGCATAATTATAAGCCTGTGCTGGAAGCCCTACATTTATAGGCCCGCCTGTGGCAGATGAGCCACAAAGCACGCGATAATTTTTCACCAACAAAAAAGAATATGGAGTGGTGAGGACTTTCCATCCTCATTTCATTCATCATTTTGCAAGTGCGCACTTCTGGAGAAAAAAAAAACTTGGCAAAAGTATTCCCGAACCGTTATCATAAATAATGACAATGTCGGGCGATGCTCATCGCGCTCCGCACGACAAACATTCAGTTTCCCACCGCGCGCACCTCACGAGGATTCACTGCCGGTGTTGAATAACACAACTGGTAACATCCTGGAGACAGGCGATTAGCATGCGTGTCTTGAGTGGATGATGGAAGCAGCGTGGAGGCGTTCTGCCCGATCGCCTCACGAACACTGATGGATCGGAGACGACGTTGGCTGTAGTGCGCGATGTTCGCTGTGCATTATTGTGAACGTCGGCGTCCTAGTTTGCGGTTGAAACGCTTGGCAGATACATCATCAGCCACCTGACAACGTCGGTGACAGTCACTACAGATACATGTGCCAGTGGGCACGGCGAATGATCAGCGTGGCTTCACCGTCTGAAAGTTACGACCACACCTGACAACGTCGGTGACAGTGACTACAGTTACATTTGTCAGTGGGCACGGCGAATGATCAGCGTGACTTCACCGTCTGAAAGTTACGACCACACCCGACAACGTCGGTGACAGTGACTATAGATACATGTGCCAGTGGGCACGGCGAATGATCAGCGTGGCTTCCCGGTCTCAAGGTTACGACACCTGACAACGTCGGTGACAGTGACTACAGGTACATGTGCCAGTGGGCACGGCGAATGATCAGCGTGGCTTCCCCGCCTGAAATTTACGTCATATGGCGCTCTGTAGCTAGCGGTATTGCAGGCTGGATCCGGTTAAAAGGTGCATTTGCATCACCTTAAAACCAGCACTAATCCTACCAGACATCATGTAGTAAAACTGACAAGACCATAGCGTTCTACAATTGAAGCATCGTTATAAATTGTAATGAAATACACAGTTCAATCCAGCCGTCCAATATAGAGTAAAACATAACATTTCCAAGAGCACTATTTCTGAATGGCATACAGTTCATGTGGCATAGTTCGATTTTACTATGCTCATCTTCCACCTATTCATTATGACCTGCTGAATCACAGGCAATAATATTATCTCTCACTCCATCTTACGAAAGCACCCTATGTACTTTGGAGTGTGGGCCTACCTGCTTTAGCGGCGTCATTTTTTAAACGTGCGTGCTTATATATATATATATATATATATATATATATATATATATATATATATATATATATATGTAACAGCAATTTATCTTGCAATATCTCGATACTCTGATTCAATAAACGGATAAAAATATCGGAAGGGGTAAATGTTGCAAAAATACCTGAAGTACGCCTCGCACTCGAAGTATCGCAGTACATAACAGCAGCTAATGACGAGGTTCTGCAAACCCAATACGGGACATCAGGGATGGTATTAGTTGACTTTGGTGTTCAACAGCCAATGGTATCCAGTCACGACCTTATGTCGAATTTTGAATCTGAGACTCTTCAGAGCTCCCGACACCTCCGTAAAACTCTGCAGCCATCCCGCCAGCAGAGGCGCAGATCCGTATGCAGCACAGAAAAGCAATCGCGGTGGCGCATAGGCGTCTATTTCCCACACTGTTACGCTTATCGCCACTTCCCTCCCTAATAGTCAGTTTTTCAAGTAACACTGAGTCACGTATTAAAGCTTCCACCTTCACCTCAGGTCATCTGAAGTCGCCCCAGATCAACTCGGGCCGTCTCATAATGCCTGAGGTCGTTTCAGATCGCCCGAGGTCGTCTCGGGTCATCACGCCAGTATTCAGCGGCAGCCGGCACCGGTCGGAGCCTGTGGCACCTCGCGTGTGACCCGAGCTGAACTCGGGGTCGCCACCACTGGGTTGGGTATTGTTCGACAGGGCCGTCCGCACCGTTACTGGTGGATCGCTTCGTACACAGCGTCGAGGACGAGCTAACCGATACGACATGAGGCGTGGGTCGAGTCTGGAGTTCGCTTGGGAATGACATAATCTATCGCTCTTGGAAAAAGTAACCTTTTTTGGAAGAATAAAATAAGGCAGGACATTTGTATTGGGCAGGATTGCTCCTTAACTTGCATGCTGTGCACACATGTAATTTGTGATGACATCAGCGGCTCCCTGCGAGAGACATGTGTGGATTAAAATTGATTTTATTTCGAGGTTTACTTCAATGGTAAAGGGAAGAGCAAAAGCAGTATGACGAAAAAGTACTGACATTCTGCAGCCCTGTGTCTATTGTTGCAATAAACCTAAAAACTGACTGCCACCGAGAAGGCTCTTCAGCACCTAGAAATAACCTACAGTCAAGAAATGAAGCAGCGCAATACAAGTTGGATTCAGAGATACGAAGAGAGTGCACCAGCAATCTACGGCGACGACGCATGAACGGACCCGAACAAGCACGTCACTATTCACCATTGCTTTTGTTTTAGTGTATAATTTACGTGGACGAGCATCACTACCATAGCTCTTGATTTATCAGTACCCTTCAATTCTTTGACCTGATATCTACCCTTGTCCTTGTTGCAGTCTATTGAGTCAGCGCCGACTGGCTACAGTGCTCTAGACTGCAGCTTCTCTAATCCCTACATCCTTTGCCATTCGGTCAACTGATTTCTTCACCTCCATCCTGTGCAATAATAGCCACCAGTTGTGTGGATGTACTTGTAAGCAAATACAATACAATGCAATACAATATAGCGCCAGGGACGAACTGATCGATACGGCACGCAGCACCGAGGACAAGCTGACCTATACGACACGCAGCACCGAGGACAAGCTGACCGATACGACACGCAACACCGAGGACAAGCTGACCGATACGACACGCAGTCCGAGGACAAGCTGACCGATACCACACGCAGCGCCGAGGACAAGCTGACCGATACGACACGCAGTCCGAGGACATACATACCACACCCGGCACAAGTGACCGATACGACACGAATACGATACGAGCAGCCAGCAGCCCGAGGACAAGCTGACCGATACGACACGCAGCGCCGAGGACAAGCTAACCGATACGACACGCAGCCCGAGGACAAACTGATCGATACGACACGCAGCGCCAGGATCGAGGGAACAGAGAGCGACCCAGAGTAGGCCTACAACGCTGAGTTCTGCCCAGGCTTCTCGCTCTCCAGCTTCGTATGAACTGCTGACAGGGAGTGTAGGTGGGTATTCGAACAATATTTCGCCTGATGCTTGATGAGATACAGTGAGCAGACATCCTTGTGTCCAATTCCGTCAACGCAGACGTTCACGGACTCAATGATAAATAGCCTGGTGGCGTTTGACCCAGACCAAGCGCAGTTCATGGTTGCAAACTTGCAAACTTGCACACTTGAGTTCGGTCTCCTATGTGTAGAAACAGGGTTGGACGAATACACTTTTTCTGAATTTTGTCATCCAGAACATTATCCTCTCCGGAAAACTATCCTCTCTTTTTCTCATCTGGAGGTTAGATGGTGATGTTTGTCAACCAACTGCTCTGTGACAATGTGCTCAAGATTCACCGGAAAGTACAAACTGAGAGTCTGGTGTCGCAGGTTTAAAGGAAAATATCCTCTCCACATTCTGTTTCCCACAAATTTTCCTCTCAACGTCCAGGATTGCAAAGCACAACTACAACTCGGGTTAGAAACTTACCAACTGAAATGTGATCGAGAATTTGGTTTGCAAAAATACGGATGGAAATTATAAAGATGTGTAAGTATGCACACAGCAGCAAAACAGAAAGTTTGATGGCGGCACACTCGTCTTCCCGGGGAAGTGAATCCACCTGCAGCACGTACAATGCCACACCATCCACTGACGCTTCAGGTCATAATGTGCTGCCATTAGCCATCTGGTGATGGGCCACTCAAGCCTATTTAAATGGGCACCAAGTGCTCCGGGTCGAAGGGTCAAGCTGTATTTCTTTCAAACGGCCATGCTGGCATTGGTCGGAACAGGGATGCGTGGCATAGCCGCCACATCCCGGAGAAAACACTTTCACTGCAGCCAAAAATTCCGCTACAATCGTGACGGGATTAGACACTGCTTCTATTCCATTTTCGCTGTCCAGGATGTGACCTCACTGGTCTCCAAGGCTCTACTGCGATGCTTAAGCCAATTATTATTGCGTGCGGAGCAATTTCGTGACACACAGAGCTGGTTACATAACCGCAGAGTTCATGAAAATAAAAACATGGTTGCAAAATGGTACATAAACATCGTCTGAAACAGTAATCACTCCTGGCAGCAGGAGTGTTCCGACACATACATCCCAGGCCAGCTTAATGCAACGACTAATCATGTGTAAGCTTGTCGCAATTCAAAGCATCACTGCATGAGTTCTGAGTTTTCCCCTGCTTCAGCTGAGGAAAATGTTGCCCGATACGCTTAGACCTGTTGTCCAGGTTCATACCTGGACAACAGGTCTTGTTACATTTATATTCACAGGTCTCTTGTTACAATTACAATTGCATAATTACAACAGGTCTCTTGTTACATTTATGTTCTACCGTACACAGTTTGGATGCACATACCCACAGCCCACTTAGCATCTTTTCCAGTGTTACCCTGAATATTGCCGCGATATGACTGTTTGCATGCCGTGCGTACTAAAACTGTAATATTCAGTCCGGGAACATGCATGAGCACAACGTATTCATTGCATTCATCCATAAAGTAGGGGATGAATTACTTAGAAGCTGCTGTCGTTTTTCGTTGCCGGATGATTATTTTGACATTTGGCATACCGGAAGTCGAAATTCCAAATTCAGGAATTTCCACTGTTTCACTGATACTCTTCACAGACTTTGTCTGCTCAGTTGGTAAGAATGCTACCTGCACTTGATGTGAGAGAAACACACGTCCAATCATAGTCCTGTAAGCATGCGGAACGTTATAATCCATGAAGTGAATTAATGTTGTTGTCCTAGTGATCGGCTCTCATGAGTTGACCACAAAAAGTTACGATAATTTGGATCTGAAGAGGCGTTGATGGCTGGATTTCAGAGTCAGCGGTCCTTCACATGCATGGCTTCTGGGAGCTACACAAGTCTAGGGGACAACAATTATGATGTGAAGTGCGGAAAGGAAGCAGGTAGAGATTGGCGTCACTGGAATAGAAATGTGAACCCGGATTCGGAGGCAGACATTGATGAATACTTGAGGGTATCCGTTGGTAATTTCAGCCCGTGTACCTCCTTGTTCTATATCAAGGCATCATAATTAACTGAAAACCAGAACAGTAATGGCTACGTTACGGCGACTTTTCCCACCTGATGTTCGATATGTCACAATTATCTCATCATATGCTGAGTGCCACCCTCCGACCCGTACGCGCTGTTCCCACAATTCGAGCCTCGCCCAGTTCGGATCACCACCAGGTAACGGACCGGTGTCGGCGCGGCCCGAACCTCCTCAGGCCACCATCGGGACACGGCATCAGGCAACGGTACCAGGTCACGGTACTAGGTCACGGCATGAAGTCACGGCACCAGGTCACGGCGCCAGGTCACCGCACCAGGTCACATTCGCCGATCACCCAGCCTGAGAGCGTGGCGACGACGCCGGTCGGACGTTCCCGATACCGTCACGGCTGTGCCGATCACAGCGCAGGCGCCCGTCACAGCCGTGCCGGTCACAGCGCAGGCGCCCGTCACACCTGTGCCGGTCACAGCGCAGGCGCCCGTCACAGCCGTGCCGGTCACAGCGCAGGCGCCCGTCACAGCTGTGCCGGTCACAGCGCAGGCGTCCGTCACGGCTGTGTCGGTCACAGCGCAGGCGCCCGTCACAGCTGTGCCGGTCACAGCGCAGGCGTCCGTCACGGCTGTGTCGGTCACAGCGCAGGCGCCCGTCACAGCCGTGCCGGTCACAGCGCAGGCGCCCGTCACAGCCGTGTCGGTCACAGCGCAGGCGCCCGTCACAGCCGTGCCGGTCACAGCGCAGGCGCCCGTCACAGCCGTGTCGGTCACAGCGCAGGCGCCCGTCACAGCCGTGCCGGTCACAGCGCAGGCGCCCGTCACAGCCGTGTCGGTCACAGCGCAGGCGCCCGTCACAGCCGTGCCGGTCACAGCGCAGGCGCCCGTCACAGCCGAGCCGTTCACAGCGCAGGCGCCCGTCACGGCTGCGCTCGTGGGTGCTGCGGCAGTTCGGAGCAAGACTGGCGTGTCGCGTCTGCCAGGTCCGGGTTCATGTCACTGGTGGATGGACACTCCCACGCGTGGCGTGGTTCGTGGTGCGACGCTAAACCGGCGGAGAGTAAGCCCTGAAACCTCAGGATGACCTTGGCGATAATGGTGCCGGGCTGACCAACCAGCTCAATGATGTTGGAAAATAGCTGCAATCGTGAGGTATGGTCCTCCTGTAAATCTACATGTATACATATGCATGCATACACATACACACAAGCATATATATATATATATATATGTATATATATATATATATATATATATATATAAAATATATATATAATATAAAATATATATATAGTATATATATATATGTATATATATGGCACAGTCAGCATATTGGTATCAGATACACAGAGATATAGAACATCGGCATCTAGCCTACTCTGCCACGTTGCGCAACGACCCCAACTTTCAGTTTTGACACGTAGAACATCCTTCATCACGCCTTCCATATACACAGCTGGAGATTCCGGGTGGGTGGGTGGTCTGGACCCCGCTCCCCTTGGTTTGGTACCATGCATGCTAATGCTAATTTGTAATTTTCCATATTCAATCTTAAATATTCCTCGAAAAGAAGGACTTGGATCCCCTGGCTGCGTCGGAGATCTCAAGCCCTGCCCATGTACGTAAGATCTAGGTAACCAGTCATCGCTCAGTTAAGCATGCATGACAGTGCTACTAAAACGCTACGGAAGTCATCAGTCCTAATTTAGTAGTCCATTCTTTCTCCGGTACCCCGCACTTAAGTCCATTACAACCCTCGATTCGCTCTCTCGCCCCGACCACCCTGTGCCCCAGGTCGCCCCGCCTCCCCCTCCCGCGCAAACATGCCTTCCTCTCATGGAGGAATTTGGAAATAAGGATGCTTCTGCTTCAGCGAACGCGGTAGATATTTTTGTGCGCATCACACATCACAAGTAAAGGGAGGAAATTAAAGTCTAGTATAACCGCAATGTTAAGCCCATTGGACTTCAGTATGTGCAAGGTTCCCTTTAAATACAATGTTTCGCAAATTTTACTCTAGAATTTGTGATGCACTAAAGTTGTTAAAACGCTACCTGACCAGAGTGCGGGTTTCTGGAAAAGTGGTTAGGTAGGTTGACGTATCACAATGAATTAATAAATGAAGAAACCGTCAACATTCTTCTGTAATGAGGAAACTATCAACATGATAACATTTTTTATGCTCGGTAGCCAATTTCACGCTCTTGCTGACCATAGCCATCGTTGTACTGGTTGTTATGGTTTATTACCTAAATTTCACCTGTCAAGTTGGGCATCGGTAAAAATAGCTGTCAGAGTAGGCAAAGAAACCAAACACTGCCCCTCTGATACTTCTACGAAGTGAACGTTTTTAGAACGTGAATACTACGGAAACCTTCTTAAAATACAAATAGTTGACCTGAAGACATTTCGTAGCAAAATTTTCAACTTCAAGATGCCTAAGCGCATAGGGTTGGACTTGCTCATATTTCTGCCTACCATCCATTGGCAGGTTTTGGCACCACCGCTATTCACAATCCACGTCGTTCATAGCGGTCCATGGTGCACATCACGGAAGGAAGTACTTGTCGAATAACTTTCGCCTGAAGAGTAAAGTTACAAAATAACAATGAGGTACTATACAGTTAAACCTCCCACCTTGATTTAATACAAATTGGTGTATATTTTTTCAAACAGAAAAATGCTTCCCAAAACCAATATTAGAACTGGATTCGCCGACATTAATCAGCATGGCAGTCCGATCGCCGCACGTGGGTTTTCAGCTTCCCAAATGGCTAGCTTTTTGGAACCTAGAAAAAACCTAGAGAGAAATGAAAAAGAAGCAACAATAGTTAATACTTGAATATTTTTACTTCCAGGGTATCAATTTACTGACCTGAATTTCAGTGCTGAACTACATCATTTTGTCGTCGAGTATTGTCCAGCAAGCCCATACTTCCCCTAAGTCAGCGCCTAGCCATGCTTAGTTCGACATTATCACAGGTGTTCTCTATCCCTTCGAAGGAGGTTCGACGCTAGGGGCCTAAGTGATGTAGACGTAGCAATTTTGTCATGCACAGAATAGTACGTAGCACGCCGATCATTTCCTAGTACTCTGCAGATACATACAGAAAATATCGCATCGTTACAGAAACTGAACGTGATCACCTCCCATCTTTCCATGCGTGTCTTCATACAAGTTATCTGGGATAATGTGCGCTTTTCAATGCATAGCTGAGCAGCTCGATATGGCTATGCGGAAGGCATCTGATATCCGTTGAGTCGCCGGCCGGACAATGTTTTGACATGGTCCGACAGCCTGTCACAACACGCCTCGCAGACCACCGCCATGGAAGCGAGAATCCGATAATGCCGAGGACACCGCGCCTGAGCCGCTGACGTCTTACGCAACACCCGGCGGCATGAAATGAAATTACACGAAGAGAACGCATCGGAGGCTGATAAACCAGATGTGAATTGAACACCCCAGGCGCAGACGGTTGCGACAAGTGTATCGATCGATCCCCACGTGGCAACGCTTGTCACCCAGGTCAGAGGTCAGGTGTGATCACGGCTGCTGATCAGGTCCCGTTGTGGGTGGCCCAGCTCGGACCTGGTTAGGCCAGTCCTGTCTGTTCTGGGTGGGCCGTTTGACTCCATCCTGGTAGTAAAGTGTGGTCAATTCAAGTAGGATGGGGTAAGACCGGGTCGTGCAAGGTCCGGTCAACGTCAGACATGTTCGCACCACGTCATATCTGGATCAGATCGGGAAAGGTGTGAACTGAGGTACGGCCAGGCGGGATGGCAGTCCTTGGTTGACTGCATTGGGACTTCGCGAAGGGTCGGCCGCTAGGGCCATGTTGGCGTCGACGAGCTCCCATGCCGATTGGTCGCGAGCGAACAAGCGAGGCGGGTGGAACTCGAAGCCGCAACCGGGTGCGAGACCAGTGCTCTACCCATGAACTGTCTCATTCCAACACGTCGGGAGCTGGTCAGGTCAGGAAGATTGAGGCATGCCAGACAAGCCAGGCAAGGTCAGCTCAGTCTTGGTTGGGTCAGTCAGGTCCTATCTGGCAGTCATGTAATGATGACTGGCCAGACCAGACCACATTTGGAGAAGTCTGGTCAGGCCTAGCTAGGTCAGGTCCGCTAAGGTCTGGTCAGAAAGTCAGATCACGTTAGCTCGTTTAAAGTCTGGTTAGATCAAATCAGATCAGTCCGGGTCAGTAAACGGCTGATGAAAACAGATCAGGTAGTGGTTGATATGCCAGGTCAAATCAGGCCGGGTTCGGTTAGTTCAGGTCTGATCTGATCTCACGTCCAGAACACCAATGCCGTCATTCAGGTCACCTCAGCCGGCGCACAGACTATCGGGACACCCGGTTCCTAGCCGATCAATAAGGGGTCCACTCTAACGGGCCTGCAGCCCCACGGCACTCCCCACCACCGGAAGCCGTACCACAGGCCCTACCACAGGCCCTATCACCGGGTCAAGCTGAAAACTGCACGAGCAGGACGGACGTGTTGGTGTGGTGTCATGTCGACACGAACCCAATCAACGACGGCACATTGCGGACGCGTGTGTCGGCGCCGACGCCTCGATATCGCTCCACACTACAGAGCACGGAGAGCGCCACATTGCTAGCGCGTGGAAAGCCGGCTTGGCTGTCGCGTCCGACCGGCCGGAGGAAGTGGGTCAGCAATTAGCGGCCGGCCATCGCTGACGGCGACGGGGACGGCGGCGACGCGGCACAGCCGCGCATCGATGAGGTCACAGAACACGTCGCCGGCAGCGAAACAGGAGCGACGCCATTGTTCACCGGTCCACCCCTGTCGAATCGAAGACAATGACACAGAGATCGGCAGTCGGCGAACGGACGTGCCGTCTCCATTGTCGCCGCTGCTGCTGTCAAATTTTCAGGCGCGCTTGAACGATGGCGAAACAAAGTCCACAGCGAAACGCGACAACAATGCATTCCACTGGGAATTATTAGGCAACTTACACATAATTCGTCGAACGGAAACAGCCAAACACGAACATCTACACAACAATCGGTCCTGGATATCTCACAGAAATACATTTCCAAGATCTGTTACTGGTCCCCAGCATTCTCCTTCTTCCGCCAATGAATTTTGCATGGGATTTCACCACCAGAGACCGACAGCACAGATCTGTACCACCTGTACCGCTGAACGTCAGCACACCGGCTCCGATAGAGTAAATTGGTAAGAGAGTGTCACCGTGTCACGCAAAGTTCCCCAGGCAATACATTGGTATTATATTAGACTTCATCAGCTGATCTGTTCTCTTGAGTCCATTGTTGCTGGCTGTGCCCCTGCAGCATCTGTTCTTTTTAGCTCAACAGTCACAAGTCCACCCACGCTCTTAAGGTTTCATCCCCAATGCCATATACACCTTGGGTCATTTGAAATGCACACCTTGACTTTTCAAGGGTTTGATCCTATTCAGGACCGAGCTACAAATGCAATAATCCGTCCAGTAATGAACTGCACCATCCCGCATTGAGGGGAAAATCCTGCCTGGGCTTCCAAACACATCAACATGAATCAGATTATCACTGGCGGGCAGCCTGCTAGGGAGACGGACATCGATTGTCGCGCGACAATTTCGTCTGCAGGAAGTCGGAGGGCATCAGCGTGCCGCAGGCACAGTCGGATAGAAAAATGGCGGCAAATGCAATCAGCTGCCTCCGGTCCCGCCAGATATGGCGGTAATTCCCACAAATCAATGGTCTCCCCTCTCTCACTCAGCCAAAACAAAAAGATGGCGGCCGCCTGATTCAGCGGCGTTCAATACGTCCAATGTCCCATGTCAGACAACTGCTGCAATGGATCGAATGATCCTCCGAAGCCCGAAGTCTGAGCTTTGATGGGATTCATCCATTCAGTACAGCCACAAATAATTATTGGGGTAATAACTGGTCTGCGTGCCTGCAATCAGGGTTCGAACGTTCATGCCACTGTGTATTTTCAACTCGTTGAAATCATGCCAAAGCCTAATAAAATCTTGAATGCTCTGGATATTGTATTCTTCGAGAGGAATGCCTGTGTCAAATGGTAATAAGAGGAAATAAATGAAAGCATTTATTGAATTACACGAACTTCAAATGTTTCACTGCTGGCCAGTTGTTAAATACGGTCCAGTGCCGTCATTTATCATGTTCATTTTTGCGTGTTCACGTGTACGTACGTACGCACCTGTGATTGCCAGTGATCCACATGATCCACCTAAATTCCTCAAAGCGACATGTCGTACGACCGAAGAACTCCACCAAGATAGCAAAGAAATTTAAAGACTCCAAGAGCTGAAATGATACACCGTGTGCTCAGCTCTCACTCCAAGAAGAGGAGCTTTTAGGATTTGGGTCCACTCTTGCAATAAATTAGCAGGGGCATAATAGTGAATCTTTAGGAATATGAAGTGATCTATTTCGCCAGCGACACCTTTTCTCATCCTCGCGGTGGAAGCCATCAACACCATGACAGGCGATCCCAGACCGGCTGGTACGTGTCCTGCAGAGTACAATTGCAACACGTGTTCGCTGCAATCACCAGCTCTCCCGTGCCGCCACTCTCAGCTATTCGGAACTGCAGCCCTTAGTCTGCTCGGACTGCAGCTCCCAGCTCCCAGCTCCCAGCTCCCAGCTCCCAGCTCCCACGGCTCCGCCGTCTCGCGTGTCAGCTCTCGGCGGCCGCAGACCACTCCCGCCGCGGAAGGAGGCTTGCCTGACAGACGTTCTCGCCGAATCCGGCGACGCCCGGCGGTCGAACCCGACCCAAGCACGAGCGCCGCATCGATCGGTTCGCCGGCCGCGACGACGACGACGCGGCACGGGGCCGGCCGTCGGCCGAGGCGCCGACGGCTCCAATTTGGGACGGCGCTCGGGCGCGGGATCCGGCTGCCGCCGTCGATGGGCGGCCACTATCAACAGACGATCAACATCAACAGATGGGCGGCGCCGGCGCGGGCCTCCCGGCCTCGTGACAGAAAGAAGCCGCGACCGAGCCGGAGCCCGTGCAGGCCGGAGAGCCCGCCACCTGTGACCCGTCAGACCCGACCCGGCAGACCCGCCGGCGGCAGCCGTCTCGGAGCGGCCGGGGCACCGGCGCGACGCCAGCACGCAGCGTCGCTCTCCCGACCGGCCGTCGGCGCCGACGTCGTCACGTCGGCGGCGACGACAGCGGCGTCGGCGCCGGTGGGGAACGTGCGTCGCATTAACGACGACGACACAGGGACGGCGGAGCCGCGGGGTGCCATAATCCATTTAGCTGCGCCGGCCGGCCGACTGCAGTCGTCCCACCGTCGGCGGATGAGATGGAACAAGGGTGCGCCGCCGGAGGGGAGACGGTCGACGCGTCGGCGCCGACACAGGGGGATGGCGAGGCTGGAGGCAGAGCGGCGCGGTGGGTAGACAGCCGCACGGCAATATAGTCATAATCCACGATAACGGGCGGTGTGGTGACGGAAATCGCGGAAGAGAACAAAGATAGGGAGGGAAGAGGGGAAAGACTGATGTGTCGCATAAATTAAGTAATATTACAACATACACAGTAACAAGGTTGGCATTGATTGAGCGGAGAAAATAGAGAAAGAGATGAGAGACCGCAATCAAGAGAGACAGTGATAGAGGCAGCGACGAAATGTGGCAAGGAGGAATGAAGGGAGAGGACACGAATGGGGGAAAGATCATTGATACTACTGTTAACGACCATGGTATGGATAATCAAGACCACGGTTACTTGGAGCGTGTAGTGAAAGATGCTGTTTTTGAAAACTGGTTTCAGCCCAATCTCTGGACCATCATCATTTCTTTTTTTATTATGGTAAGGTTAAAAATGAAAGCATGTTCACATTTAAATTATGTACAAGGAACACGACCAAGCCACAACAACACTTCTGAGGTACAGTTCATATAAACACAACCGGTGATGACAACATGATTGGAAGAGTGAGGAAAAGGTTGCAATTCCAAACATTCAACAGGGAAAGTGAGGGTGTGCGTTTGTGCGTGCATGCGTGCTGCGTGCGTACATGCGTACATGCATGGAAGAGTCAGTGAGTGGGTGGGTGGGCGAGTGAGTGAGTGAGTGAGTGAGTGAGTGAGTGAATGAATGAATGAATGAATGAATGAATGAATGAATGAATGAATGAATGTGAGTGAATTAGTGAATTAGTGAGCGGAAGAGCACAGGTGTGTGGTAAAGAGGAATAAAATCGTGCGAAAAAAAGGAATTATTGTCCACCCTCCTTCTTCTATTCTTTTGTTCGGACGGGGGAAGACAGGAGGCACAGACGTCAGCGGAACGTGGGAGCTCCAGGTCCCACAAGGGCGTCAGCAGGTCACGGCCAGTTCACTGCAACGACGCTTCAATCTCTGAATGCATCACGTGTATAACAACGACGGCCAGGAATTCCCATCGCCGCATGAAGAGTAACATTTGCAGGTAGTGACTGCGCACAAGTCGCACAAGTCGAGTCACGATGCCATCCGTCCCAACCGGCAGCCTTCTCACCGGCCGAGTGGTGAAATTAGTCCGTCGCGTGAGCGTCCCGCGGGCAGTTCCTTCACATCCGCCGTTTTCCGTATTCACAAACATTTCCCAGTACAGCAGTCTTTTGAATAGGACGCCATGCATAGGGCTGAATTTGCACCTTCAAATCCTGGATGTGGAGATGACAATTTTCAGTACCTGAATACGGGGAGGACATTCAAATATAAATTTGCACATTGCATTATATTTTGAACTTGATCACATAGCAGTTCATGGTCAAACAGCAGCATTCAACCTCCAAATGAGAAAAATGAGAAGGTAATTTTCCGGAAAGGATAATGTTCCGGAAGTGAAAAGCACAGGGGCAGCCATTTTTCAACCCTGGACATGCATCTATGCCAGAGTCTGGAGCTCCGGCTGCCCCTTATCCCCACTACCTCTACCACATAGGGCCACACCACTACCCCCGCAGTGCATCTGTCTGCAAACGCCCAAGGGCAAGTCACTGACCACGGCTACTCGATGGACATTATGTTCGGTCAAGCCACCTACCACAAGTTCCCAATGACATTATATTCGGTCAAGCCACCGACCACACCTCCCCAATGACATTATGTTCGGTGAAGCCACTGACCACACCTCCCCCTGGCACTGCACCCATTCGGTTCACCCCATGGCCAAAAGCATCCGGTGTGCACCACCTGGTGGTGGAAGCTGTTGGAGGTGTTCCGTCCAACCTTCCTCCGTTCTCATGATCCACCCTCGTGTGATCCACCTCCTGCTGTAGCTGTAGACCTGTGAGTGTAATCGATTCGTCGGTGGAACACTACGTAGCGCATAAACGTCCATCTGCCCATCCGTCAGTCTGTGCGACATCACTTCCGCTTTTGGTTATTGACCCTCAGTGGTTGCTTACCTCGTCTCTCCGTCTATCCATACAAACGTTCGGTTTTGGTAGTATCACCACTGTTCAAAATAGGGTGACCTTGTACCTCCCAAGCTTTTTATGGATGGTACTTTACCATCGCTTTCCAGAACACATCGACGTCATCCGCCATCCCAGCGCCGCAATAATTTCCATTCGCAGCGACAACTGTATGTGCGTGACGGTGTAGCCCGGAGCCGAAATGAAGTGGCGGGTAGCCAGAAACGCCGCCGATCCATTGCCGCTGGGACTCGTAGCGGTGCGCGGCGCCGGCACCGAAAGCCGAATCGTTCTGCCACTCGAAATATATGGCTACCTAGCGGTGCTGTCGGACGTAGATTGACCCACTTGCTTTAATAATTAGCATAACGTAGGGCTATCCAGGGGGTACCATCGGACGTAGATCAGCCGATTTGCTTAATCATCCACAACGTAGACGGCTACCCAGAGGTACCAACGGACGTAGATGAGCCGAATTCGGAAACACTGTACTAACCCCACACACAACCCTGCATGAGCACATGCTACTAGCTACTGCTAACTAGTAACACACGACAGCCAACGTGAGAGGTGATGTGGGCTATTGCCTCCTTGCACGCACGGTAAAGAACCCTCGATGCTCTTCGACAAAAGTAGGCTAATGCCGGCACCCCGGCAAAATCAACTTTCTTGCCCATCCACCTCCACCCCAGCTACAAATTATCCTGCGGAAGAGCAAACTAAACTAAACTCCAAGCATCTGAGAAATGTCCCCCTCCCCCCACTTCAGTACCTTAACGTTACATACACTATAACCTAAGACTCCTTCAACGTATACACACATTTGCCTTGATCTTGCTTGCAAACCCACTCGCTTTAAAGGCGGGCAAATGACCTCTCTATGGTCGGGCACGCCTCTAAACCCACTCACCCCCGGCACGAAGACCGGGGCGGTCGCCGGACGGCCTGCCTCGCCCGGCCGCCGGCGTCGGTGGCCCTCGCCCCGGTCACGTCCCGCTTACGTCACGTGACGTGACCGCACGTCCGGCTCGGAACGGTCGCGTCACAGATCAGGTGCCGCCGCCTGTGAGCGTGACCAGAGGCGGCACTGTCAAACAACGCCGCCTGGTGGTGACCAGACCTAGCCTGGTGTAGGTCACGTGCAATATGACGGCCTGTGAGCGTGACCGGAGGCGGCACTGGCAAACAACGCCGCCTAGTGGTGACCAGACCTAGCCTGGTGTCGGCCGCGTGCAATATGACGCCTGTGAGCGTGACTGGAGGCGGCACTGTCAAACAACGCCGCCTAGTGGTGACCAGACCTAGCCTGGTGTCGGCCGCGAGCAATATGACGGCCTGTGAGCGTGACCGGAGGCGGCACTGTCAAACAACGCCGCAGCGTCTAATGATCGTAATGTCCAATGATCCGGCACTGTCAAACAAACAATAGGTCTAGTCAACGTCTAGTGCTGACTAGACCTGGCCTGGTGGCGGCCGCGTGCAATATGACGGCCTGTTGTCGGTAATCAGGTGGCGCGGACTCATTAGCTCACAGTAATTTATGTGATGTGCCGTGCTTTTCACGGGAGAATGTTCCGCACGGCAATCATTCCAGCTAACTTTTGCTGCCGATGTGGGTGAGGACAAAAGTTCTACGCCTTCGCACTTTCCACTTCATGAATGGAGGCGAGTCTGTATTATTGCGCTCTCAGATTGTTTCTACCAAAGCTCATTCGGTTCCAAAGTCAACCTTTCTACCTCCAATGCAACTAACCTAACCACACCGGACTTAAGCTAACAATCCTGTCTTCATCTTGAAGTCGCAGCCGAATCCTTCGACGTTTTGTTGGTTAACCAGTAGTACTCAACACATAAAAATGTTGGAATCGAATGAGCCTTCATGAATTGATGAACATGAACTGGATATCCAATGAACGTCACACGTGGCAACACCCTTCAGTACTTGGAAAACCCTCTTTTGCTTTGATGCTCAGCGTTACGGCTATGACTTCGTGTGCGACGAACAAACATGGCAAGGCTGCATGTCTGGGTGTCTTTATGCTCTAACGTCTGAGCTCGAAATGCTCCCTGGTAGCCATTCCAATTGGCCAAATATGTTCTCGATTCAGTCACTGGCGTTCTTCATCTATACCACAGCTCATGACAGAGGCAGCTTTGATTGAGCCATGCCTTTTCGAATCGAACCTCTTGCGTGCAGTGGCGGATCCGCCCAGCCTGACCTTCGCTGTGAGGCTTGGTTTCCAGCGCCGCGCGCTCCAATTAAGCACGCTAAGAAGCGATCATGGGTTGAGCATAAAAGGAGTGATTGATATGTGAATCACTTCATACCCGCGATGACTTAAATCCTGGAAATTCACCGCGTGAATGTCAAGGTCACGCACGCTTGTCAGGAGCTGTTCAGCGGTGACGTCGGCCTCGCCCTCCTTGCACGGTGCATCTCTTTGAAATCGACTCCCCCTACATGGCGTACTGAATTGACTGCGCTGCCGCTTGCTATGGTTTCGGTCGCCCGTGCAAGGTTCCGGAGTTTGCGGCGCCTTTGCAGCTGCGCTCGCGCGCCGGTACGCCACTGCCACTACCGCCATTCCGGAGCGGCCGCGAGAGAGCGGCCGGGCCAGCCATCAATCACAAGCGTGCCGAGCGGCGGCCCGGTTTCTCTGCCCGGGTGCGCGCCCCACCGCTCATTATGCGCGCCAAAGGGCCGCGCGCGCCCGCGGGCCGACGCCGGTAGCGCTCTTTAGAAACTGCCTCTCGTGCGTCGGTGAAACCCGAGCGACGTCGCTGATTGCTGCGTGAGGGGCGCTCTGGATTGCGGGAATTAAGCACGCTGGATGAGATCCTCTGCCTGCCGGGGCTGGCTACACGACGCGCACCTTTGTGTCTCCACGAAGTCATCGAGTCAGACAGTGCTCTGTTCTGAAATGTGGGAGAGACTGGTAGGTGAAAATAGTGGAATGATGAACGCGCAATTATAAATTAGTTGAGTGAAAAAAATTATTACTTCAAATCGAAACTCGAAGATAGTTCCAAACATTTCGACTGCATTGTCTTATCATGGAAATAAGACATGACATTGGTGATATGACATTGGTAACATATCTTGTTTCACTGATGAAGACAACGTAGTCGAAATGTTATCCTTGAATTTCGATCTGAAGTAATAATTTTAACTCAATTGATTTATCATTTCGCGTTCATCATTCTGCTAAAACCTAATAAGAGTCGCAGTGGCCATCTGGGTTAAGCCTATAAAGGGAAGGTACTATAAGACGAAAAAAAGATTGAAATCCCCTAATCAATGTATTATCCCGAGTTCCAAAGGAACTGTCTTGCGCATTATGTCACCATGGCCAATCGCATCAGCATCGCATTCCCGAAAGCCTGTTCTGAATCCACTGCCGGGCTACTAGCATAATTTCCAATCTGTGAGCACCTAAGACACCTACTAGCATACTAGCACTTCTTTCTTCTTTTTTTAACGGTCCGCCACCCATGATCAAGTGACCAGGAGTGCCCCCTCCCCTTACCCAACGACTGCAAGCACCTTACGTAAACACCATAAAATAAACGGTGAAGTCGCGGCACTCCGATAAAACAAGATGGAAAACAAATAAACAAGCATAAAGGCACCCAGTGTTAGAGCAATAAAACTAGCAATAAAGAATGCTGTAAGTAGTCCTACCCAAAGGAGGCATATGACTGGCCCTAGATCCATCCCAAAAGGAAGTTAAGGCCTAAACTATTAGCTGGTTTGTGACGAGATGGTAGTGAGCACTCCTAATTTGAAATACTTTTGTTTACTTAGGCTCCTCCCAGAACTCCATGCAGCTAAGCATAAGCTTGTTGCTGGGTACTTGGGACCTGTAAGACACCTGGTGTCTTACAGGTACCCCACCCCACTCGCCCCAAGTTCCTATTGCCATGGTGCACAACTTATAATTTAAGCATAAGACATCTTACCTAAAATGCCTTATATTAAATGCATTCAATGAGGGACTCATCACTACATCATCAAGCAACATACTCCAATGATCAACCAGCCTTCGACTGAAACTTGTTCGCGTTTAACTACCCTAATCCTTGACTTGTCTAACTTAAATTGATGATCCCTATTTGATTTTCTAAATAGAAGAGCATCATTCAGATTTACATTATCTAACCCATTTACTGGCTTAAGCATCTCAATCATATCACCCCTTAATCTCCCAATATTCAGTGAGTCCACATCTAACGCCATAAGCCTCTCCTAATAATATGTATTGCCTTGTCCACTGATGAGCCTGATAGCTTTCCGCTGCGCTCTTTCTACCATTCTAGCATAGGTGCACGAATGCTTCAAGAGCGGAGCATTGCCAACATCCTCAGCGGTAGCCGGTTGCGGCAGCCGGCAAACACGCGACACCCAGAGCTGCCCAGCGCTCTCCCTGGCAGTTCAGAGTCCCACCAGGCTTTTGTGATGACCGGTTCCGGCTTCATCAGTGGCCATCCGATAAGTTACGCTAGACCCGGCAGGCCAGCCACGCTCACGTTTCCCACCCCACGCCGATTTGGTATGCCAAGTCCACGCTCACTATTTTCTTTCCGCCGACATGGCGTCAGCCCACTTCTTACTGCATGGCCGAGTGAGGTCGAAGGAGCAAATGACGTCCACTTTTGGCCGTGGACTCCAGCTCCAACTTGCTCCCCGTTATATTGGGAGTACCTTTCGTAAAATGTTAACCCCAATAGAACCAAGCAATTACTTTATTCGGCTATTCTTGATACATGAGCAGCAGGCGCACATCCGATTATAGCCCGTCAAGACACGCATTGAAGTGAACACTAACACATGAAAACCGGGAAATAACATGAAACAAATCATATCAAAATCAATGGAATTAAACAATGAAATTAGCGAAGGAGATGTGGAATGTTCAAGCTGATGTGGCATTTACTTAAGTTTTTAAAACAGCTCTGAATTCACCGTAGGTGCCGCGAAAGTGGCTCGATAGTGGGCATGCAGACAAGTATTGGTTAGAGAGCCTCACATCGCGACGAGACATGCCCCGTTCCACCGTATCCACTCCTGCATGCGGAGCATGAACTGAGTGTTGGTTTTAAGCCTGGTGTGTCGGGCGAGGATATGCATGGCGAAATTCCAAAACAAGAGAGCCAAGCCAGTTCTATTTGAGATTGTGCAAAGGAACAAAAACACTGTACAGAAATTTCATGCTTGGGACTGTCTATTTTCAAAAATTGTCAAAGGGAGTGATAGGCTAGACATTGGGATTGCAGACATATGTGAACATGGTAGGATAGTCATATGATGCATTTGTGCTGAATTCAATCAAGTCTTTCTGGTTGTGATTTTGCTGCCCCACGCAAAAAAAAACGCACTTGAGCTCTAGAAAAGACCCTTACTCTAAAATAGAAGTAAGCAGAATCAAACTAATGGAATGCTTTCCACGATGTCCGACCGTCCCATCGGAAGTCACCAGAATAAACGTCTCAACGCATGTACATTGCGCATTTTCCCACATTGCTATTCATCGGCCCGGAGAAGCCTCACAGGATAAGTAACCGAAGCCGACTAGAACGACAACATTTATTGAAGACGCATCAGCATAAACCAGCGTTCTAAGTGCCTTAGCACTGTACTTCGCTTCCTCCGATTCATGAGAATCTGAAGGAATATAATGAGGAAGAAGAAGAAAAGGAACTGTCTGTCCTTCAATCGCGAAGCTTACGTACAGTTGTCAATTCATACGAATGAAAAATTGTAAGGTCCTCAGCATTGATGGAAGCTCAAGGTTTCAGTAGCCAAACTGTTAGCAGTATTAGCGACACCCTAGTGTATAGCGGAATGTTTAGAAACATGCATTGGTGAAATGCCTCCTTGGGCTGGGCTTCAGCAGGGTCAAAGCATTGGTTGTTGTACACAACAAGACAACAGCAACAATAGCACGTGAAATCGCCGCAAAAACTTCAGTTACCATCAGTCGGGATTTCTGCGCTGAATGTTTCAGCTGAATTTGGTTGTTTACCTGCATCCGTCTCAAAACGTGCAGGTAAAGCATTTTCAAGCGGGGTTTATCAGAGCAGTTCGTTTTCACACCGGAGACCGACAAGCAACTCGGTGGTGAAAACATTGCAAACGTCTGCAGCACAGATCACCCGCCGCATGACCGCTGCAGGCAATCCGTCGACACGCCCACCGGACCGCATGTAAACAAATAGCCGGCGGGGCGCAATCAGTGGTGTGCGGCCGCTGAGGTCAGCGCGCCCTTCGGACCGCTGAGCGGCGCACCAGAGTCGTCTGTCGCCGCCGGCCGGCGTCACACCTGGACACGGTCACGGTCTCGGGCGCACGCCAGCCGGGCGCACGGTCTCGGCCGTCGTCCAATCTCACTAATGACACACGGCCCCGGTGTTAATAATTGCGGTACTTTACCCGCCCCCTTCGGTCGCGCTCACCGCGCCGGTCCGCGCCCCGGGTGCCGAACAGCCAGTCGATCTTAATTAGATCGACGCACGGCGGCAGGCGCGGCCGGTCGAGCTGAGGAAGCTTCGTTGTGGGAGCGGCGCGCACGGCCGGACCCGATCGTTCCTCCGGACGACGGAAGGCCGAGGGAGTGTGGTGCCGAGTGTGGCGCGTGTGACGCGTGAGTGGCGGGAGTTCAGTGCCACGCAGCGGCGGCCCGGAGACCGCCGGCACCCGGCCACTGATCGGCAGCCGCTGCCCGGACGGCCGCGCAGCCGTAATGGTGATAAATCCGGCCGGCTTTACATGAGAAAGGCGGCAGGTTTTATCATGTAAATGACAAATTTCCGCCGGTTGCGACGCAGCGCACGGTGAAAGGACCAAGTCTTTATGGGTTGACTCGGGAACGCTTTGTGCCGTATATCACCCTGAGTAATTACTGAAAGCAGCCTCCACGTAAACTATGCATACTGGATGAACTGTTGTGATGCCCGCTGGACTTTATAGCGACCACTTTCCATTGAAGAACACCTCGGAATTAGAGATACAACTCGCGGCACACGAGCACCAACCCAGTTAATCCGTCGATATGGACAAACTCCCATGGTATTTGTCACAATTAAGTTTACGTGTAGCTGTCGGACACTGACATGACGCCCTGGAAAGCATCCCACATGGGCCCCTACAACTGCCCTCGGCCCTGACAAAGAGCCTGAAGTGACACTGACGACAGACATGCCGATCTTGATCTTCAGCAACAACAAATACCAAACAGCAGATCGTTATCAGACCCCTCGCACGCTGTGGCGCGCCGTGGAAGGTTGCCATGTGTTTGAGATCTGTCACGCATCTCAGACGGTCGCGACGCACCTCAGACTGTCGTGACGCTCCTCAGACTGTCGTGAGACAGCCGTTACCCAGCGCGGCCGGAGGCGGCGCGGTTCGGGAGGCTGTGGCAGACCTCACACAGTAGTGACGCAGCTGAGACAGTTATCACGGGGATGAGACGGTTGTGACGCGGCTGTCACAGTTGCGATCCACCGCGGTCGGGGGCGGCGTGGCTTGGGAGGTTGTGATCGGCCTCAGACGGCTGTGAATCGTCTGAGACAGTTGTAGCGCGGCTCAGACAGATGTGACCCAGCTCGGGCGGGGGTAGCGCACTTCGGGTGTTGTGACCAGAGTTGGATTTGTGCTTCGCAACCCTGGATATGGAGAGGGAAATGCTTGGGTAATCGAAGATGGAGAGGATTTTTCTTGCAACCTGTGCTATCAGAATCTCAACGCGCACTTTCCGGTGAATCTTGAGCACATTATCACAGATCAGTTCATTGTCAAACAGCACCATTCAACGTCCAAATGAGAAAATTGAGAGCATAATGTTCCGGAGAGGATAGTGTTCTGGATGCCAAAAATCCAGGAACAGCCTAACTTTCCAGCCGTGGGTATGACAGCCTTCAGAACGCTGTGACGGGTTCGAGAACATTTGCGACCCGCCTGAGACAGCTGCGACCCGGTTAACCCCTTGGGACGTTCTGACCAGGGACGAGTTTGGCATGTCTTGGCTCACGACACGGCGACACAGTAGAGCACGGGCTTGGCAAGGTGGAGCCCGCTCTGGCAGAAGCCCAGGAGTACCGTCGAAGCTCGCGCTCGCAGGCTGTCACGATGGCCCTCACCCCTCCACCAATCATGAGTGTACGAGCTATGAGACGGGCCATGTGTCTTGGCGTTGTTCAGATATTTTCTCGTATAGTCCCGAAATTAGTTCGATATTTTCTCATCATTCCCTCAGCGCCTACCGCTTCTGTGACTTCGCTAAGTGTACGTGCAGACTGTAAGCTGTCAACGCTGTCAACGAACAGCTGTCAACGAACGGCAGCTGGCATCAGAGCCGGCGTGAGAATTACTTTCTTTGCTCACACAGTACGAATTCGTCGGTGCGTATCGGGGGTAAGCCATGTGCCCGCGTCCTGGCAAGACAACACTACACAATTATCCCCTCCCTACTACACAAAAAAATACTGGATGACGGATAAAGCAAATGGCACTACCAAAGCCGTTTGGACGCATCGTGTAGCTGTCTCCCTCGCCCTCGCCCCCACCCCCGACAACTGTTGCACTTCGCCGCCAAAATGCGCACAGACACGAATTAGCGTAATCATTCCTTTGAGGTAAATATACCCTTGCACTGTTTTTGCTCGCCACACTAAGCTGCTCAGGTAGCACAAATGACCTCAGTGGTACGGTAAGTCAGAAAACGCATGATATTCCACTGTGTGGACACATGTGCTTCCATGGCCAGGCGACACTTTAATATGCCGGCTAGAATTGCTCAGTGAGGTCATTGATGGGCCATACTTAGATATTTCATAGAACCAATAGCTGAGGAACATCGGGGCCATCGCCGACGAGTCCCCCACCCCCTCGCCCCTCAGAAAAAGCAGACTGCCCGACGGTACCGGTAAAGCGTTACGCTTTCGAATTGGCGTGAGAACCACATGGGATTGAGTCCCATAAACGCTGAATACCCATTTTACGAACGTGATGCGGCGCATATCCTGAGAATGGAAAAGCCACAGGTCACTCAGTTGTCAGTGGACAACTGAGTGACCTGAGTGGACTGAGTGGACAACTGAGTGGACGGTGGCGAGTTCTGAGGCATCCCGGATCCCCGGGGATATCGTTTTCACCGTCTGCTTGGTGCGTTAGTCCTGCAAGCAAGGGCAGTGCAGTTGCATGTGTATGGCGAGGGAAGCATTGCGTTGGCTGCGGTCCTGTTCCTTCACACCAAGTGTAGTCAGAGCTAAATTGAAGAACAATATTAAGAGAGAAGTGTTGAGGGCTTCTTCTAGCCTAATGATCAGTGCTGTTCAAATCAAACAAAATAAACTGCAGATGCATATGCCGGTCGTGGGCCATCGTACTTCCAAACTAATAGATACATAGCATGTAACTGATCATTTAAACTGAATTTATGTTTGTGAGTGTTAGAGCTGTCACTGCAATTTGAGGTTATTAAATAAGCATCAGCAAGGAGAGGCAGAAACACGGGACTTCTTATATTTTAGAATGCACTAATGCGTTCTTGCACACTGAAAGGAAAATGGGTTTAAGTGGCTCTCATCCCGTATTTTGCGTTATCACGTTATCTCCATTATCACGTTCTTACATTGCGAAAGTCGAAGGTTGCTGAGACAACAAAACTCACTTATAAATTGAAATCAGAATAGGATCACCTGAGAAACCGCAAATAGGAACGTTTCTAAACCGTAAGGGCGTCATGCAACGCAGCATGTTTTCCATGCAGCGCTATGCGAATAATGTTGAACGTTTTTACGTCGGTAACTGCGGCAGGTCACGCGCGACGTCCGGAGCCACGCAAAGCCGTGCAGCAGCAGTGCGGGTGGGGTTTCGACTTCCCTGGAATATGCACCGCCCACGTGACGTCCAAACCCGCCGACAGTGACTATCGGCCTGGCTTTGTGACTGCAGCAAGCATGACGGAATGTCGAGGAAGCCGGCAACGAACGTGGCGCGCCGCTTTGAGCCACTGATGAATAGCGCGCCTGGCATCTGACGCATTTCTCCGTGGATAAAAAGTGTTGACACTCCGGAAGCCGGCATTTCCACAGATACACGCGTGTGTGCCGTGTATGCAATGCACACCGTTACAAAGCCCGGTGCGGGAAGGGTTACTGCCTCGGAGAAAGCGTTCTGATCGGCGGCAGTGCCGGCCCGGAAACGAACCGTCGATCGCCTTCTTTGAGTGCGTAAGGTGATAGGTCAGCCGTGTTTTTCTGCCCGGTGAAACCACTGCACAGTCCGCCATGACAGCTGATGCGTGTCCGCGTGTGTTAGGGACGCCTCCGTGTGTGTCAAGGATTGGTTGGTTATTGGTTTTACGACACGTCGACCGTTGAGTCATGTAGCGTCGCCAACCTCTCACGCCGATTGGTCGCGGGCGAAGAGTAGCGACAGGTGAGACTCGAACCCACAACCTTCCGATTGTGAGACGAGCATCTTACCCCTAGACCACTCGTCCCCATGTGTGTCAAGGACGTGTTCGAGTTGTGCTCAGTCGTATCCCGGCAGGTGGGACAGCCTGCGTGTGTCGGGGACGTGTTCGAGTTGCGTTCAGTCATGTCCTGGCAGGTGGGACCATCATATCTCGAGGATGTATCGCATGAATCGGGGGCGTGTCCCAGTTGCGCCCAGTCGGGCTCTGACAGGTGGGACTGCCTGCGTGTGTCCGACAAGAATTCGAGCGGAGTTCGGGTCGTGACCTGGTGGTGAATTGGAGCTCCGAGTACCGGCTGATTCCTGAACGCCACCGTCATGGTCCCTGATGGCCCCTGATGGTCCCTGATGGTCACAGTCTGGTCTGAGAGCGCGTGGTGGAGTACGGCCCCACCACACAACATCGGATGGTGGAGTTCGGCCCCACCGTACAACATCGGATGGTGGAGTTCGACACCCACCACACAGCATCGGATGGGAGAGTTCGACCCCACCACAAAACATCGGATGGTAGAGTTCGACCCTATCATACAACATCGGATGGTAGCCATCGACCCCACCACACAACATCGGATGGTAGAGTTCGACCCCACCACACAACATCGGATGGTAGAGTTCGACCCCACCACGCAGCATCGGATGGTAGAGTTCGACCCCACCACAAAATATCGGATGGTAGAGTTCGACCCCACCATACAACATCGGATGGTAGACTTCGACCCCACCACACAACATCAGATGGTAGAGTTCGGCCCCACCACACAACATCGGATGGTGGAGTTCGGCCCCACCACACAACATCGGATGGTGGAGTTCGACACCCACCACACAACATCGGATGGTGGAGTTCGACACCCACCACACAACATCGGATGGTGGAGTTCGGCCCCGCCACACAACATCGGATGGTGGAGTTCGGCCCCGCCACACAACATCGGATGGTGGAGTTCGGCCCCGCCACACAACATCGGATGGTGGAGTTCGACACCCAAGGCACAACATCGGATGGTGGAGTTCGGCCCCACCACACAACATCGGATGGTGGAGTTCGGCCCCGCCACACAACATCGGGTGGTGGAGTTCGGCCCCGCCACACAACATCGGGTGGTGGAGTTCGGCCCCGCCACATAACAGCGCAGAGCTGTCGCGCCGAGCATCACCATGTTAAAAATGCTCCTCGCCGGGCCGGTGCAGGAGACTTGTTCAGCAGGCGTTCAACACCGAAGCAATTCCCGTCGGAGTCCCGGTGATGTAATGTCTTCCGAGAATAGTCTCGGAGAAGCATCGATCCGAACTTAAGCCGTACTCGGTTGGACAATGCCCCATATGGCCCTGTCACCGGCCACAAGTGCATGCGAAGTGCAAAAAAAAACTATCCAGGGACGAGGGTGAGGCTTGCGTGACAGCTCGATGGATCACGTTAACCAGAAACAATGTACACATGCAGACGAGCACTAAACTTCACCAGCTATTTTAGTTCTACTGCGCCGCCGTCTACCAGCTTGACAAGCTAGTTAAAACATCATGATTTATCGCTTGGGACCGTCTGTTATTTCTGTTATGGCATATTTCACCCTTCTGAATATGTCATAATCAACCGTCTAAAAACAAGGATGTAAGACGTACATCTCGTATTTGCCAATCGAGAAGCGGTGTGCGATAGAAAGAGTGGACCTGCTTTTCCCCTAAGTTGCTTAGAAGAGCGACTGGGTGATGACGTGGACACGCTCAGCAAAGCTGCTGATGCAGCACCTATGCGTCTGGGTGCTGTCTGGGACCCGAGAAAGTAAGCCACACTGACCGATGAGTGCATACACGAGGCCTTAAACAAATTGTCGACGTTGAGAAGGTAGATTAAGTGATGACTTGTGGCCAGTGGCACGGGACCTGTCCAGAAGTTTGGGATCGGGGCAAAGGCCATCTTAAGGCAGATTCCAGCTATGTCACACCAATACGGTCAATATTAAACTTGTCAAAAGTTTGGTGGGGCAGTCGCTGCCTCCTCTTCCCACTGGTTCGCGCGCCCTTTCCCGTGACCACAGTGTGTGAGTGCCACAATACCGGAAGACTACAATGCCTTTGTCCCGACCAAACGCTGCTTTGTCAGCGGCAATTAGCCTTCTCACTGATGGAGTTAATGGCTTTTGGAGTGACAACCGGAACGGGTCGGTTGTGGCACACCTCGACCCCGCTGGCAGGGCGACACACCGCAATCAGCTGACTGGCATGGCGTGGAGCCCTCCGCGACCCGACTGGCAGGGCGACACACCGCAATCAGCTGACTGGCATGGCGTGGAGCCCTCCCTCCACCCGACTGGCAGGGCGACACACCGCAATCAGCTGACGGGCATGGCGTGGAGCCCTCCCTCCACCCGACTGGCAGGGTGACACACCACCAATCAGCTGACTGGGCATAGCGTGGAGCCCTCCCTCCACCCGACTGGCAGGGCGACACACCGCAATCAGCTGACTGGCATGGCGTGGAGCCCTCCCTCCACCCGACTGGCAGGGTGACACACCGCAATCAGCTGACGGGCATGGCGTGGAGCCCTCCCTCCACCCGACTGGCAGGGTGACACACCGCAATCAGCTGACTGGCATGGCGTGGAGCCCTCCCTCCACCCGACTGGCAGGGTGACACACCGCAATCAGCTGACGGGCATGGCGTGGAGCCCTCCCTCCACCCGACTGGCAGGGCGACACACCGCAATCAGCTGACGGGCATGGCGCGGAGCTCTCCGCGACCCGACTGGCAGGGCGACACACCACAATCAGCTGACGGGCATGGCGTGGAGCCCTCCCTCCACCCGACTGGCAGGGCGACACACCGCAATCAGCTGACGGGCATGGCGTGGAGCCCTCCCTCCACCCGACTGGCAGGGCGACACACCACAATCAGCTGACTGGCATGGCGTGGAGCCCTCCCTCCACCCGACTGGCAGGGTGACACACCACAATCAGCTGACTGGCATGGCGTGGAGCCCTCCCTCCACCCGACTGGCAGGGTGACACACCGCAATCAGCTGACGGGCATGGCGCGGAGCCCTCCCTCCACCCGACTGACAGGGCGACACACCGCAATCAGCTGACTGGCATGGCGCGGAGCTCTCCGCGACCCGACTGGCAGGGTGACACACCGCAATCAGCTGACGGGTATGACGCGGAACGATCAATAAGGTTAGCTCAATGCGAGAAATAGGGCGCCGACATTGCGGAAGAAAGCCGGACAGAGATGTGCCTGAGCATTGTGAAATGATGTATTATGCCAATTGAAGTTTTATGCAAAGGCAATAGTTTACTGCTCATCTTGCTCATAACTATATGTTTTGCCTGAGACAACGCCCTTAGTTACGCACACTGCAAACGTTTTGCAGATTATAGCTTCACTCTGACTGTTATGTTGCCGCAAAACTGATTACAGTTCCTGTGAGCCAGGCGTCGGACACGACATAAAACTACCGCGCGCAAACAGAGCTCGGTCTCCATGGCAACCTCTCGCGGCCGCTGCACCACCGTCAGCAGCACGGCGGCGCGGCGATGGCCACACACCGCCAGCGGCTCCAGTATCGGCCAGGGCGGTGAAGAGTTTGTCCGCCGGCAGCCAGGTCGAGCGGCGGACCATCCATTCCGCAGGTTCCACAGAGCGCAGCCGAGCAGTGCGCCGACGCGCCGGGATCCGGCCCGGCACCGCCAGGCCGACACGCCACCCGGCCACCGGCCACCCGGCCACCGGCCACCCGGCCGCTGGCCGGCCGGAGCTGCACTCAGCGTAGAAACCGGCCGATCGCCAGCCGCGTTTCTCTTCGGCGCGCCGGACTGGATTTTCGATTTCGACGCCTACGCCAGAGTAGAACACACCCTGACGCGGCCGCGGCGTCCATGCAATCTGAAGATCTGCCGCGGCTGCAGCGTGCGGCGCGCCGCGGCGTTTCTCCGTGTGTCCGTTCCCGGATGTGAACCGGTTTCCGAACACTTACCGCATATGTTGAGCCATCCCTCCACGCGACACGGGAAGTCCATCCAGTTGGCACGCCGGCGGCGCTTCCGTTCTATCGTTGGCGGCATGTCAACGCACTGGTAGGTGCAGGTCACCACGCACTGCACTCACGCTCCACCGCACCACATATGGTGGCAGGTGTCTCGCCGATCACTGGGAGGTCACTCGGCGGTCACTGGATGGTCACCGGGCGGTCATTGCTGTTCAGGGGGAAATCACCACGTGGTGCGGCACAGTCACTTCAGACACATCGTGGTGCTTGGCAGCTGACTGGCGACATAGATTGGTGTGAAGAGCTGACTTCTGGCGACTGCTCCAAATGGTCCGACACGTTGGTCGGAGGTGCCTGAAAGGAAACAAATCACGGTCAGGGTCACGAGCTGCTGGAAGCCACCAAACGCCCAAAGCAACCGCCCTATGTCGAATGGAGCGAGCCATCCCCACCGGACGACAGACCGACCGACATATACATGCATGCATGCATGCATGCATACATACAATATACATACACACATGCACACATACATACATGCATTCACGCACACATGCATACATGCATGTACACATGTATACATGTATGCATACATACGTACATGCATACATACACACTCATATATATATATGCATACAACAGACAGACAGACAGACAGACAGACAGACAGACAGACAGACAGACAGACAGACAGACAGACAGACCCCAGACAGGCAGACGGTGAGCCCGGTCGATCGGACCCGCCCACGTGAGCAGCTGCGATGGTCCGCAATGCCTGTTCGGCACGCTGTTCGGCACGCTCGATACGGGGCGACCTCAGGGTCAGCCGGTTACCGGGGTGAGACCGTCTGCCGGCCGGCGTGTGTCGGCGACACCCACGCCAACCGCTCGGCGCCGCCATTTCTGGCGCTGTTCCCGCCATATCTGACAATCCGCGCCGCCATGTCTGGCGCTGTTCCCGCTATATCTGACAATCCGCGCCGCCATGTCTGACCGCCCGCCGCCAGCTGACACCAGCACGCGCTGCGGCGCCTCTGTCGGCCGCTGCTCAGATAAACTGCAGACATTCCGCCAGGCCACAGCGACCTGACGCAAGTCTGCCGCCAGCCTGGCCGTGGAGACGCAGTGGCAGCACACAGTCCGCCTGGCCTGGCAGCCGAGTGGTCGCGGCCACATGCGCCTGAGGCTAGTCTGCCGCCAGCCTGGCCGTGGAGACGCAGTGGCAGCACACAGTCCGCCTGGCCTGGCAGCCGAGTGGTCGCGGCCACATGCGCCTGAGACTAGTCTGCCGCCAGCCTGGCCGTAGAGACGCAGTGGCAGCACACAGTCCGCCTGGCCTGGCAGCCGAGTGGTCGCGGCCACATGCGCCTGAGGCTAGTCTGTCGCCAGCCTGGCCGTGGAGACGCAGTGGCAGCACACAGTCCGCCTGGCCTGGCAGCCGAGTGGTCGCGGCCACATGCGCCTGAGACTAGTCTGCCGCCAGCCTGGCCGTGGAGACGCAGTGGCAGCACACAGTCCGCCTGGCCTGGCAGCCGAGTGGTCGCGGCCACATGCGCCTGAGGCTAGTCTGTCGCCAGCCTGGCCGTGGAGACTCAGTGGCAGCACCCAGACCGCCTGGCCTGGCAGCCGAGTGGTCGCGGCCACAGTGACCTGAGGCTAGTCTGCCGCCAGCCTGGCCGTGGAGACGCAGTGGCAGCACCCAGACCGCCTGGCCTGGCAGCCGAGTGGTCGCGGCCACAGTGACCTGAGCCTACGATATGGCTGCGGATGATTCCGCGTCGGACAGACAACGTTTCGTCCGGCTTTGGCCTGGCAGTAGAGGTAAACGTTGGCTCGTTTAGGTAAATATGAGGTAAACGTACACTCAATTTTGACCATGCGCCGTCATTTGCATTTAATTGGTATGAGGAGACGTTCATCTTCAGATTAGGTAATTGTCCTCGCTAAGAATGTACTCCATTCACTCTAAGGTGTTTACTTTTACCTGACATCAATGCACAGCTAAAATTTATATGAGAGGTTTGAGAGAGCTAAGAATTATCAAGCAATTTTACTTGAAAAGGTGTGGTTATATGTTGACATGTTCTATATCCATGTTGCACGTGGAATGTCTCCGTGGCATGTGGCATGCTTATGCGCCATGTCGTGGCTGATGACTTGGCGCCATTTTGCATAGCGGGTCGACATCGCCGGACACGAGCCGTACCCTTCCGAGCACTCTGTGATGTGAAGTCTCTGTGATATGTGATATGTCCCTATGACATGCAACATGCCTATGTGACATGTGGCATACTTATGCGCCATGTCATGGCTGATGACTTGGAGCCATTTTGCAGCAGGTCAACATCGCCAGACAGGCGCCGTGCCTTCCAAGTACCTGTACAAGTCTCGCGTGACCTGCCACAAGCCATGCCGTGCATACGTTGTGGGAACCGTTGCGCGCTTTTTGCCGAGGAAACGTCACTGCAGGCACATTGTTTAGGGTAAATTCAGCTTTTTGCTTGCTTCCGGACAAACTGATGGATGATAAACACGGCTCGTAAAAGCGTGACGGCATTAATACAAACACAAGCAATGTCGCAAAAAAACAATACTCAGAGTCCATGCCAAACAATCATTGGAACTATCAACACATCCCAACGGTGCCAGGTCGCAAATGCAGCAATCAGCATGGTCTATAAAGAACTGACCAAAAAGACGCATACATCCTCTTTGCCTGATACATATTGGCGCAAACCAATCGGAAGCTCCGAAATGCGTGCGATATGATCACACCAACGGGAATACTGCAATTCATGGCACACGAACAAAAAACCAGGTGTGATGTGCCTATGGAACAGACAAAAAGAGAAGCCCGCATGTACCGGGCTACACGCACAACAACAGAAGGGTTTTGATGATCCAGCAGTGGTGGGGGCCACAGGCGAGGTATTTACGAAACTTGCATGTGAATTACACTCAGGTTGGGACAGCGACCTGGGACCATCGTGCTACCAAAAAAGATCGATTGAATCCCAAGCCTGTCAGCATCAATTATCGACGACTGACAGCCCAACCCTCAGATCACACACTCATTGTTTTACACCGGGCGAAAATCCGGTACGACTGACGAGTGGACATCTATTTATGGGTATGTATATACATATATATATATATATATATATATATATATATATATATATATATATATATATATATATATATATATATATATATATAAATTACGTGTAAAGAAAACATAAGACCTTCAATATACCAGGATGACTCCTGACGATGGCCCCTGGCCGAAACGTTGAGTAATAAAATATAACCTTTATCGTCACTTTTGATATCAACTCAGCACCTCCTGATATATTGAAGGTCGTATATTTTCTTTACACGTAATGTCTAAAACCCAGGAGCATCTAAGAGCCATTCTTCGTTGTATTAAACCATGTTATATATATATATATATATATATATATATATATATATATATATATATATATATATATATATATATATATATATATATATATATATATATATATATATATATATATATATTATATCTATATATATATATATATATATATATATATATATATATATATATATATATATATATATATATATATATATATATATATATATATACATATATGTGCACATGCACATGCACGTACACATACACATACACATACACGTACACGTACACGTACACGTACACGTACACGTACACCTACACCTACACGAAAATCCGGTACGACCGACGAGTGGATATCTATTTATGGGTATATATAAACATATACACATACACATACACATACACATACACATACACATACATATACACACACATATATATATACATACACATACACATACACATCCACATACACATACACATACACATACACACATATATATATATATATATATATATATATATATATATATATATATATATATATATATATATATATATATATGTATATATGTATATATATGCGTCTGCTACAGACACAATTTGAATTCAAAGTATGGGTTGAAAAGATATAGGCATAGAAAGGTGCAAGAAGCATACAGAGACATCCATTTAAGTGGACTATTTCCATACAACGCCAAAGTGCCAATGCTTAAGTTCAACAACCAGCCGAACGTGCATCCCCTGTAAGCAGCTGAAAGTGTACAGTTGAACGATCAGTGGCAGTAGCAAAATCTTCTTCCATTCGAGGTATGGAGTGCATATGGAAGAGGAAAAATGAGAAGGCAGCGTGGACTGAACTACACGTACAATAACAAAAGGTTTGTGATAATACAGCAGTGGTGGCGACCACATACGAGGTATTTATGAAGCTTGCACATGAATTACACTCGGGTTGGTGTGGCGGCCTGGGACCATCGTGCTATAAAAAAATCGATTGAATCCCAAGCCTGTCAGCATCAATTATCTGGAACTGACAGCCAAAGCCTCAGATCACACGTGTATTGTTTTGCAACCGGCGAAAATCCAGCACAACTGACGAGTGATTACTGGCTCTGAAAGCCCTGAGCAGCATGTTCACGTGTTTGTAGCATAGTTACTAGATCCCTAAGAATTCGAACTTTTTTTATTCGCATGTTTCATTGCGAACGGTTGTAATTAATTATCTTTATTTTTTATATAATTTGTATAATTTATATCTTTAATTATTGTATAATAATGTAATAAGTCTCCTTATCCAAATAAAGGTCGAATATACTTTCACGGCCGGAATATGCAGTCAGGGAGTGACCCTAACACTGACATTGGGCACATTTAGACCAATGCTACGATAGCTTTGATTAAAACTCAGTGGTCCTCCAGGATGTGAGCCAATCAATATTCCTGGGGTTAAGAAACGCAAAAGTGGAATGATAGTGTCACCAAAAAATTAATCATTTCTGCAAACAGGTGACACAATGGCGAACCAGTTCGGTTACCTCGGGACCTCCGCTTGTCCAATTTTTTACTCACACCCAACAACGACATTTGTCTTATCGCACCTGTCCCGCTGACGTCTGATATGCTAGCTGATGGTCCCAGTGTCTTCAGGGGCTGACACTTCACTGAAGGTGTCACTGTCTGGTGCTTGTCACGTCACACCCAGCAGACGATGCCGGTCCTAGCAATTCCCTAACCACGCCAGATGTTGTCTCACTTGGAGTAGAAAATCCGCTTAGTGCACGCGCTGTTCAATTAAGCCTGGCGCACCTGTGAGAGAACGGAAGCCCTGTCGGTGATTGTGGTATCCGCGGTACGGTTATCTACCAACTTCGGTAATTGTGCGGCGCACATAACGCGCCTCACTAAGGGTTTGGAGAACAATGGACGGCCTCACTGAGGGTTTGGAGAACACTGGACGGGTTTGCGCCGCACTTGACTGACGCCGACTGCCAAATTGGACGATTAGTTTTTACAGCACCTCTTGGTGGATTCCGTTCACCAGCGCGCATAAATTGTCCCCAAACTTCGTTGACACACCACTACGTCGGGCCCCGTGAGCATGGTAACCCACTCGCACCGGGAACTCCGACGCTCGGCATCGCGGTACACGCAGCTCACAGACATTAATTCCCCTGCACGCTCCCCGGCATGGTTGAACACTGGTCTC
This sequence comes from Ashinkailepas kermadecensis, assembly GCA_034440615.1. Classification (NCBI taxonomy): domain Eukaryota; kingdom Metazoa; phylum Arthropoda; class Thecostraca; family Neolepadidae; genus Ashinkailepas; species Ashinkailepas kermadecensis. The sequence goes on along the minus strand of JAOTOM010004678.1, from coordinate 52,717 downwards.
ACAATTAGACCTGTGCTAAATTGTCATCAGACAGCGCCATAACTTTGCCGTTCTATCACGCTCGATGTTTCTGGGTGTAGCCTGCACCTCGGCGCCACCTTCACAAACCAACCTCGCCGGCTCCCCTCCTCCCTCTCTCCCCACCACATGTCCACCACCGTGCCAAAGCGCCTCTGCCGCTGACACAGGGCATCGCAACACCAATGGCACGGTCGAAACAGAAGCGGAACAACTCTGAACCTGTAGCGCTGGAAGACTGACTGGGCAGAAGCGGAGCCTCTTCGCATCGGAACACTGTCGATAATGGCGCAGAACACAGCTTCTTTTATAGAACCGGAGACTCTTCGAGGCAGAAGCAAAACCCTGCAGCACTGACTTCGTACTCCAGCTGGGTTGGGGTTGCTGATGTCATGGTGTTCGTGTTTTAAGTTTATGCAAATGTGGGGATCGGATTTCTGCCCACCGTAGATGAGACTGATCAATCCCACGGCGGCATATCTTCATGCACTTCATGTCTCCCGTGCTAACCTATTCATACCATGCACGACGTACAAAACAATAAATTAAGCGGATTATCGGTGGCAATTAATCAGGTCAAGCCGAGTACCGTCCACAGAACGCTGTACAACGGGCTCTGTGTCGGCCGGGCTCGAACTTTCACCAGTTTGCATCACCAGTCGCGTCGTCTGTCGACTGCCTCTGGTGTCCAGCGGAGAGCGCGCAACGCCCCTCTCGGGAGCGCCGCAGAGGTGAACACATCGGGACCCATTGCAGGATGGTGGTCGCGTGGCCCTGGAGGAATTGGAGGAATACCAAGCAGCCGCCAGGCAGGGCTGGTGCGGCCCGTCGGCCATGTCCGAGACGGGCGTACGGCAGCTCCGGGTCGACCGCTCCGACCCCCAGCTGGCACGTAGAAAGTGTAAGTGAGTGCATGCGGTGGTGCTTTGGCGGATGTGGTAAGCGGCTCCGGGCTCGATTGCAATCACTCCAATAATCCCAATTTCCCTTCTCTTCCGTCTTGTTACTAACACGCAACATGAAACTAACAACTGCATTACCATGGAATCATTTCCCTGTGAACAACTCTTCCAACAGAGTTCGTTTTGATGGATTTCCTCGTTGCAACGCGGTTAGTCGCGATAATAATTAATTGCTATACGATACACTTCATTCATGAGTCACATAGATTCATAATAGATCATCAGCTTTTGATCACCTGGATCCGGCAAAGACAAAGACATATACGTATATTCCGGTCATCCACAATAGACTCGTGGCTTGCCTGTTGTCGAGTTTTAAAACAAAGGTCATCAGTAAATAACCGCACATGAAAACGTGTAGCAATTGTTCATGCCAGCGGCACGGAAAGAGTCAGCAAGTACGATCAGAAGTCAGCAAGTATGATCAGAGCAGTCAGTCCAGTCCCACGCATAAATGCTGCCTAATGCGGCAACTGAACAGGGGAGCTGGCAGTCGCTTCAGTTCGTGCGGCAGCCCGTTAAACAGGACAGGGCCTCGAAAGCAAAAGCGGCAGATCTCGACCTTTCTTGATATTGGTCTTTCAGCTGAGCTTTGTCAACAACTCCGGACCCGGGTCAGCGACACTAATTGGAGCAGATAGCCCTTGGTCCCTATCACCAGCTCCGGACCTAGGTCAGCAACACTGATCGGAGCAAGTAGTTCATGGATCATATGATCAGCTCCGACCTAGGTCAGCAACACTGGCCAGAGCAAAGGCACTGACCGGAGCAGGTAGCCCCTGGGCCCCATCACCAACTCCGGACTTAGGTCAGCATGCGTTAACCCGGGCAAGTATTCCCCAGCTCAGCGCTCTATCACCAGCTCCCAGCGAGCATTAGCGGAGGCAGGTAATGCTTCAGCTCCATTGCCAGCCGGGCGGTGGCCGGCCTGGCACAGCCGCTGGATCAATAGTGGCACGGAGCCGCCGCCAGGCGTCGACTGACCAGAGTTCCTCCGGGACAGTGGCACATCCAGACCAGTGGCACATCAAGACCGGTGGCACCCTTAGACCAGTGGCACCCACTGACCAGTGGCACCCTCAGACCAGTGATACCCTCAGACCAGTGGCACATCCAGACCAGTGGCACATCCAGACCAGTGGCACCACCAGACCAGTGGCAACACCAGACCAGTGGTACCCCCAGACCAGTAGCACCCTCAGACCAGCAGCACCCCAGACCAGCGGCAACTCCAGACCAGTGGTACCCTCAGACCAGTAACACCCCAGACCAGTGGCACATCCAGACCAGTGGCACCCCCAGACCAGTGGCACCACCAGACCAGTGGCAACACCGGACCAGTGGTACCCCCAGACCAGTAGCACCCCAGACCAGTGGTACCCCAGACCAGCGGCAACTCCAGGCCAGTGGCACTCCAGACCAGTGGCACATCCAGATCCGTGGTACCCCAGACCAGTGGCACCCTCAGACCAGTAGCACCCCAGACCAGTGGCACCTCCAGACCAGTGGCACCTTCAGACCAGTGGCACCTCCAGACCAGTGTCAACTCCAGACGAGTGGTACCCCCAGACCAGTGGTACCCCCAGACCAGTAGCACCCCAGACCAGTGGCACCGCCAGACCAGTGGCAACTCCAGACCAGTGGCACATCCAGACCAGTGGTACCTCCAGACCAGTGGCACCTCCAGACCAGTGTCAACTCCAGACCAGTGGTACCCCCAAACCAGTGGTACCCCCAGACCAGTAGCACCCCAGACCAGTGGCACCGCCAGACCAGTGGCAACTCCAGACCAGTGGCACATCCAGACCAGTGGTACCCCCAGACCAGTGGCACCCCCAGACCAGTGGTACCCCCAGACCAGTGGCACCCCCAGACCAGTGGCACCACCAGACCAGTGGTACCCCCAGACCAGCGGCACCCTCAGACCAGTGGTACCCTCAGACCAGTGGCACCGCCAGACCAGTGGCAACTCCAGACCAGTAGCACATCCAGACCAGTGGTACCCCCAGACCAGTGGTACCCCCAGACCAGTGGCACCCCCAGACCAGTGGCACCTCCAGACCAGTGGCACCTCCAGACCAGTGGCACCCTCAGACCAGCAGGTTACCCAGACTCGATGGGCACGGGTCAGTCACGGCAGCTTCCGGCAGGCGGCGGAAGGTCGTGCGTGATTGACAGACGAGACAGAAAAGACAATCGGGCGGAACGACGGCCTCCCATCGACGTGGGGGTCGGACGATGTCAGTTCACGGAGCCGGCTCTGCACCGGGCGGGCCGCCGCAGAGTTCCGAGGCGAATCACAGCAAACGCAGCGATAAATCGAGTCGCCTACGCCGGCCATCCTCGCACGGCGTGCAGAATGGGATAAGGCAAACATCATTATCCATCTCGTCTGAAGGCCAGACCGACAACAGAGGATCAGCAGGAATCGGCGGCGTCTCCGCAGAGGGCGGTCCGTGACCCGGACCTGATCCCATGGCTCTCCGTGACCGCCTACCGGCAGCTGTCCCCGGCCGAGAGGCTGCATTATCTGCACGCGCGGGCCGGCCCGGCATTGGAGTGACACGTTCAGGGTCATCCCGTGCTATCAGCGTCACACAGCACACAGCCCGGCTGGTGAGAAAGTGCAGCGGAAACCCGTAGCGCTGCTACTCACAAGCAGCTCTAGTTATAATCGTCTCGTCTGAATGGCCCTAATATGTGATGGAACTATAGTTTCGTGCTCCTCCCCATCCTCTCCGCTCTCGCAGGCGAAGCATTCGTGGTTGTCATGTCAGCATGATGCCCACAGCTTTCCTGGAGAAATCGCACGTCACAGCGTGTTCGTGACAGCCAAGACAGAAAGGTAATTATTCTTCGTGTGGTCTTCCCCCAACAAAAAAGGCAATACAGCTGGCAGGTTTCACTGGACGGTCGGACGGCAAGATCGACAGTTTAATATGATCCATCAATATCAGAATTCGGAAACGGCTATCCGGTGGCCAATTTCCAGCCCAATGTGCCGCAAAGCCAGCCGACGGCCGCCCATTGCGTGGTGGGCACCGGTGCCGGGATGAGGAGACACTGCCACTCCGGGTCGGCAGACACCAGTGCCCCACCCGTGGTACGGATCAAGGAGGAAGTCCAGGATCGGCAATTTGTTTACTACTTCTAAGGTTTGGAAGCTTGCTATCCCAATTTATGACCAGCTGAAGTTCGCTCCTTTGCTTTCCTCCGAAACACGACTATGCTATGGTTGCGTCCGACTCAATACAAGGCGCGTAAAATATGGACCATCCACTGGTGGCTTCAGAATTTCGAAGCAGAAATTATCGCGTTTCTGGTGCCAGAAATCGGCCCGGACATTCAAACTCAGCCGAGTGTAAGCACAACAAAACTCCGAGCACAGTTGCGCCAGCTGACAATGGCAGGAAAGTTTGGTGGTCGTTTCAGCTGGATCGGCTTCAATTACGCTGGTAAGCCTTAGAACCATGTATTAGCTGCGTCACTGCAATACGGTCAGTGGATAAAATCTTAAATTAATATATCTTCTCGTCTCCCCGCCCGTAAAATGATATCTGACCTACATAGTTATGAATTAGGGCTTCTCACCGTGGGATGTACTCCCACTCCGAGTCAGTGAGACTCCCGTGTCTCATCCAGGATCATGCAATGCAGCATCCCACCCCAAGTCCGTGGGGACGTGTCTCACCTCGAGTCCAGGGGAACCAGTGTCTCAGTCCGAGTCCGTGGGGACCAGTGTCTCACCTCGGATCCGTGGAGATCATGTTCTCAGTCCGGGCCCGTGGACACCATGTTCTCAGCCCGTCTCATCCCTGGTATGTGGGGACCAGTGTCTCACCCCAAGTGTGTGATGGAATGGGAGACCAGGTACTAGTGTAACCCCAGATACGTGATGGGAAGAGGAGGCAGCATCACATATCAGGCGCGGGAGGGATGAACAGTGAACCGGAGTCTGTCTCGAGGGCGACTCTGGCGCGCCGTTACCGCCACACCGCAATCGGCAGATGGATCAAACGCGCCAGTTTCGCCAACAGAAACCGATCCCGACCATTGCCTGGTCTCGCTGCGGGGCCACCCGTGCGGCGTGCTCCAGGGTTGCGTCATTGGCCCCGCGCTGGTGACAGCATTCCGAGCGAGCTGGAATCTGAAGATTTGCCGCATGTCTTCAGGCTGGGCGCCAGATGGAGTGGCCCGTAAACTCGGCACGTGATGGATTTACGTTCGGCAGCTGATT
>JAOTOM010004678.1:0-42500 GCA_034440615.1 Ashinkailepas kermadecensis | reverse complement strand
GTGTCACATGTGTTAGCTAAGTGTTCAGTTTGCATATCAACACTGAGGCGCGAAAACGCCTTTGTTTTACAACCATGGATCCGAAAACTACGGCGAAGATAGATGATTGACTGCACCCCGACTTTGATCTCCTGGGCGAAACCTGGAAGGTCAACTAAAAGAGAACCAAAAGGTCAGCCAAATAACAATACTTCAAGTAGCTCTAAAAGCTTAAGTATGTAGCTACACTATACCGTTTACCTCATCTCTCTATCTTGCTTATACTAATAGCTGCCGGGAGTGAAATTGTCCCTCCCCTCGCACAGCAAGGGGTAGAAAATTATCCAGCACTGCGAGGGTGAAAGAGCGTTCAGTCAATGAGGAAGCAAGTGAATGTCTCATAAATTAGCCGACTAATCAGCTTTGCAGCCTGCACCGTGGAATAGGCACAGCAGAAATGCGAGCAGCAGACCAGTATGAGAGCCGGTAGCGGTGTCGGTAACGGCCTGACACGAGGCACGAGTGACGAGCCTTCATACAGCGCCGGGACGCGCCATGCGCTGCGCCAACGGTCGGCTGATGTTCGGTCGGTTGTGCCGGTACCGGCGCGAGATGACCTTGTACTGGTCTGGCATGTGTCACCGCTGCACGGCACTGTCGGATAATCACCGGCTTACGGTCTCGTTTGAACATCGGACCGAGGGGGCGCAGATGCCGTCACGCGGCAGACACGGTCAGGTGGTGGCTACCCCTCCCCCGATCCCCGACGGATCCTCACTGTCACATAGACCCCCGGACAATACAGAGCCGGGGTCGTTGTACACAAGTAGTATGATGCTGCATCAGTAAAACTAGGCGTTGAATGATGCATATCGAATGACGTTGTCATTTTGCCACGGTTAGCATCATGGTGATACCTACATACGCACTTGAGGATTTGTACCCAATACATATTTTCCCCTTCTACACAACGAACTGTGGTAGCTACGAGCATCACTGCCTTAGCATCTCCAATTCGCGATGGCTTATTATGAATTTGCAATTCTCATTCCCTAGTCTCGCCTGCTCGCCTGGTCTGAACATGCCTCCAGATGCGTCTACCATCCGGATTGCGGACGCCCTCGACACTGGTGTCGTCGAGCGATCAAAAGATCGCTCAAAGGTGGATTAAAAAGGAAATGGAAAATTCCCTTGGGTAAAAACTTAACCCTTCCGTGAGATTAATATACCTAGTGCATTGTCTCCCCCCCCCCCCACCACACACACACACACACAAAACATTCAAATTATTTTCGGACTTCGGTTGGTTCACTTGTCTTCGGTTCATATCAAAACCAGGGGAACTTTTATACGTCCATATACTTTTGTTCTAAGACGGATACAAATGAGAGAATTGCAATTGTTATCTAGCAACGAACCAATTTTGTGCACCAAGTTTCCATCTGCTTCCAGTTTCCATCTGCCAGTTTCCATTCCATCCAAGTTTCCATCTTCTTCTTCTTTACCTTCTCTTCCAACTCAAACTACGCCCACCCCCACCACACTTCCGGTGTCACATTGACCATTGCTGGGGACCAAGGCCTCGATGCAGGAGCTCAGCCACGGCAGTCAGCTCGCCGGAAGGAAAGCGAAGCGAAGCGAAGACATGCACTCCTTTGCATCGAAGAATGAACTCATGGCCCTCGGTTCATGTCTATGTTTGAAGGGACCTGAAATCAAACGTCGTTGCTGATAAACCACCCTTTGGACCTCTGGGAACGCTTCTCCCAGACTTTTGACGACACATTCAAGACAGAATATACACATTTATAAAGCTCTATCCATGTTACAATGGATACAATCCATGTTACAATATAACGTTTCAAAATTCCCGTGAAGATATAGGTTTTAATCTGAAGTGTTTTGGAAATCCATGGCATTTAAAGGTTTCCCTTTCGAAGTCGGTTTGCATCCCCACAATGATCTTTCTATGCCTTCTTGACTCGCCCCGTGAGCAAGGTGCACGTGGTTGCAGGCTTGGTATTGCCAGACGCGGTAGAGACGTGTCAGGAGCAAGTCTGACCGGCGCGGCGGGGCGGCGTCTGGCCTGAGGAGGCTGTCCAATTCAAGGTCATTACGAAGCTCCGTCTGACGGGCACTTGTTGGTCCGCGGTCCTTACGTCACTTGCGGTTGAACTAGCTGACCGCGCAGATGACCTCACATGTGAATTATGCGGCTTTGCAAGCTGCACCTCGTCGATCACGGTGCAGTGGTGAGAAAATGGTACCACGTTCTTGTGCTTCCTCATGAGCTCCGACGGCTGCGTCGAGGCTATTGTGTTCAGTTATAACAGTTCATCAGATATGTTGTCTGGTATCCCCGGACGCTTGTACGATCACGAGGATTCTTCTCTTGAAAATGGTTCGCGGAGATCAGTTTGTGTAACAATGAGGACGCGGAGATCAGTTTGTGTAACAATGAGGAGTTGACTAATTACTTATTTTGCTGAGATAAGCAATCTGGTTGTACACGTCCATCAACTCCAAATTAATATAATAGAGTTGAGACGCGTTTGGGGCGCTCTGACGCTTCCAGACCATTCTCCTCGGAGCCGGCTCTGGATTATCCGCAGGGTATGAAATTTATAAATGTATGACCGCGGTGTTATTTGGACAAGTATAAATGATCAGGACCCTGCCAACGAAAAGCCGGTAATTGGACGAACGTTCCAGTGCATCTCCTGCCGCACAGGTCACGAACGCTAGCGACGATCGGACAGACCAAGCGATGTGCGCGCAGCGATGACCAAGCGATCTGACAGACCAGCGCAGGCCTGCACTGGTCTCCCCTGTCCTGGCAACGCAGGGTTCGAGTCGCTTCACGCGCTCGCATTTAGAGGGTCAGTTGGCAACTGGTCCGATAAGGCCGGGGACGAGCTACCGGGCGGCCGTATCGGTGCATTGACCGATACCTTTCGGTTAAACCTTTCGGTTAAACCTTTCGGTTAAACCTTTCGGTTAAACCTTTCGGTTAAACCTTTCGGTTAAACCTTTCGGTTAAACCTTTCGGTTAAACCTTTCGGTTAAGCCGCCGTTAAACCTTTCGGTCAAAATTATGCCGATGAACTGGAATTCATGGATCGGGTGGTGGGACCAGGGTTCACACAACAAGCTTTGCTTAGCAATAGGACCCTGGTTCATAAAGCCACCCCAGCAAGAACTCGGATTAATGTTTTTTTTTATTTACAAACATGTGTTCGGCGGCGACCCCAATCACTGGTACGGACTGATGCCGCGGTTCCTATACGAGAGTGAGCGTCGTATTTCCATTTGAAGGCCACTGGACAGAGCCTACCAGTTCGTCGTGTTGACTGCGTGCTGGGCTCACGAAGCCATGCAGAGCACAAGTGCATCCTCTCAACACAGCCAATCACGGTAGATGCCATGTTACGACATCAGCTGGTGCATCAAGGCCGCTGCGGACACCGCGGCGGCACTTCCGCCAGTCCGCCGCACTTCGCAGAATCACCATCAGCTGGACGCCAAGTATAACGGTATTATGCACGATAGGAGCCCAGGTGTAGCATGCTGTGAATGCTACAGCTGAGCGGCAGAGCAGTCTTGTGGCCTTGGTCACGGGAAATCTCGTTCGGTACGCGCGCTTCGCCGGAAACGATGTGAACTCCGTTGTGCGCGGTCTCACTGCGGCCTGACTGCTACGGCCACCACGATATGGTGGGAGAACGGGAACTTACCCTACTTCGACGGGAATGCGGTACGCATAAGTGACTGAAGCTGTGTGAACTCCGTTCTGCGGCCTAACGGTGGCAGTGACTTCCACAGCCACAACATTATGGGAGAACGGGAACCTGCCCTGCTGCGATGGGCATGCGGTACTATAAGTGACAGACGTCGAAATTAGCGATTATGTATTGTTCGGCAAAGCACAGCTTTCACAGCAGTCTAGGGTCTGTGTGGTCTGCACTGTTCTCTTCGCAGAAGAAAGGTTAGAAACAATTCGGTGAAGTAATACCCTTTGCAGCCATAAAGGGACCGAAATATGGCATTCTGCATCGTCAATATTTATTGACGATACAGTTATTTAAACAAGTTATTGGAAATTATTTATTCCACCTATATGGTAACATATTTATTACATATATTTACTAGTTCATTGGAGAAAAAAAATTTACCCATATTTTGACATTACGTCATCTTCAAGACACACCCAAAGTACGATAGTTCACATCAAACTTTGCTAACTGCTAATTTCACACAGTTTGGTAACATGTTAAACAGTTCATACCATACTCTCGTTACCATTGCCAGATAAAATTGTCACGATAAATGCATCCAATCGGTGAAGTTGGTTTCCTTTGTGCACAATTAGTTGCTTGGGGAAATGCATATCCACCATGCTACAGAAGATGGTCTGTTGAAAAAGCGAGGCATAATCCGGCGTCACCAAGTTGTGAAGAGGCCTTTTGCGCATTTTGGACAGATGTCGGTACACTGTAGGGTGGTTTTTTGGATGCTAGACGCGCTTTCTTCGAGCAGTCAAATCTATTTGGAGAGACTATTTCCCTTTTGCCGTCTTAAATGTATTGATTTGGACTCGAGGGCGCACCGACACCTTCGGTCATATAACGACGATTGGCGTCTGCAAGTTTTACCATTCCGATCATCTGACTCTGAGCGGTCTTTCTGTAGCGGCTTTGGAGCAGCTTTGATTGTTCGGAAGTTAGGCTTGGTGTCAGCTCAACATATGCGCTTTTGGTTCCGCAAAATGACAACAGCGTAGCTTGGCGTAAACCAGAACTATGCTGCAAATGTAATCGAGCTCCGCTAGAAGAGGCATTAATCACCTAGACATGAGCTGAAAATGCATCTCAAATTTGCATAAATGAGCCGTGAAGCTTTCTGAAAAGTGCTAGTGAATCAGATACCACTGCAACAGGGCTGTGATAGCAGCCCCCGCATCAGCGTGCAGCAATCAGCCATTGGTTGTCAACTGATGGCATCTCCTCTTCAACTGACGTTCAACGTCAGTGGTCCTACACAGCATGAGCATAGTTGAGCTGAACTTGTGCATTGTCGTCCAACAGCTCGCCAAGACTGCACACGTCACAACAGCCAAAGCCGTGCGACGCATGTGCCGTTCGCACCACAGACGCCTGCTCCAATAAGGTCCACTCAGCCGTGTACGTCGCGTTCCGGCGTGTCCTGAGCCTAATGGAAATAATTCGATCGCGCGTCGAGTGTCGGCGCAAGCTTTGTCGGGAATTTCCCAGGTGGCGAGACTTTCCTCCGAGCCGCTCCACACCAGCGCAGTGGAGATCGATACACCGGACGTTGTGCTGATCAGCGTCGCCACTTTTGCCACCAGCGACATAAGGACACCAAATATAACCCGCGATGCAGGTGTGAATGCATGTGAAACATAGTGCCACCTACATGCAGGTGGGTGGCACTTTGTTTCACATGCCATTAACCCGGAAGGAACCAGTTTGTATTGGAACATACGGCAATTTAAGTGTTTTTTTCTTCAATGACAGGTTCTCATGGCTGAATTTTCGAACCTCTCACCAATCTATATCCGGAAACAACGGAAAATTTCATATTTTTCTTCCTGTGGCTCATACTGGGTTTCAACTCGCGACGAAAGCACACATGTATCCATCATGTGTGATCTTCAAAGAGCTACTACTATACTGCTTTTTCACGTCTTGTGCATACGGCGAAACGTGCCGAAAGGCGTGCATAGGATTTAACCTGCTTAGCGATACGCTGTCATATAACCTGACATTAACATAACATAGCATTTATTTCTGCCTCAAAAAGTCGCACAGATGTAGCAAGTCGCTGGCGCCTTCCCTTCGGTGACTTCCTTTTCCACACACGTGAAAACGCGGCCGTCCCGCCACCATCTCTGAATGAATTGAACACGGATTGAATGCGGTTCCTGTGGCACACCAGAAGTCGATTTGGTCTCGGCGCGACTTAGTCTTCACTAAAACACTTCGTTGATATCATGAAGTCATGGACGAGAGATGTTCAGGTATCCGACTCCTCGCCCTCCAACCCACCGCCGCTCAGAAGAGCGGCGGTGTCTAGTGTATGCTGGAATGGGAGGGTGAATGTCGGCCACAAGTCGCATAAGCCGCTTATTATTGTACGTCTAGCCTGGTGACAAGTGGTGAAATACATGACGAGATGCAATATTGTCCCTGCACAGAGGTACAGGGACAGCTGGGTGAGCCAGCAAACTGCATGGAGTACAGGTGTATAATTGTGGAGCACCTAGCCGCAGTTGGGTGTAAAGTGTATTTGCTAATTTGGTTCCCGTTTCATTATTAGAGTTTTTGGCGCAACAACTGCATTGGTTATATAGCGCAATAATTCGGTTCGCATTGTAAAGAATGTTGGCGGTCTCCGTTTATCCATTACCCTATGAAATGCCTTTTTAAAGTAGGACACTTTACCCGTTGTTAAACTTAAGAGACTTAATAGTTGGCATAAGTGTGTGAGTCTGTGCATGTGGCGACCAGTCCTCAAAGTGTACCATCCAAGGAGCTCAGCTAATAACTAGTCTGATGGGGAAAGTGCCTTGGACAGCCAGCTACTAACCGCAATAGCTGCAATCGCTCTAGTCTTAATGAGCACCTTGTCAGATATCCGTCGCACAATATGTCAAGTAGCCAAATGTGGGAAGGACAAACGTTTCGTAAATGCTCCTGAGGGCGGATCTGGGAAGGAATTTACTTATCGCATAGAGGGGAGAAAGTCCTGTTGACTATGACTGACATCGTTGACGCGCTGTATGAAACGGAGTTTCACTGATATGTAGGCCCTAGGTGTTTGTGATTTTCGACACACTGAATTGGAGTCCCATCAAAGATTATCTGAAGGGGGCATTAGTCGAGTCCCCCAGGAATAATAGGCGGTGTTTTTGCAGTTCTCGGCCACTTATTACCATGCAACACCATATATCTAATACTAATTTTTTACAACCTAGGTGGTGCTCGCACACCACCTGTTTACACTAAAACTCCACCCCTGTAAGGAGGCGCAAATTACAATGGTGAGTGAATACCTTTTGAAACCATATACCGGTTTGATTTTGACCTCCAATCGTTGACAATTGTCAGTATGTTGTCTCGGCCTTCCCTAATCCAGTGGTATGCTTAACCCTAACGTCATCGAATCTGTTGAGTTTATTACTGTTAAGTGTTCCCGGTGCCGACGCTCATGGAAAGCCTGATGGCAAGCTGTGAGTTCTGAACATGATTACCCAACCATTGCTGACTGCAGTGTGCCCTGAAGGTAGTGCTCCAGCCAGTGTAAAATGGTCCTTGAATCCCACATGAGTATCGACAGGTGGCAAGAACATCTTGGTGCGACATTTATCGACGCATTTGCTGATACTTAGGTATACAGTTACCAAGCCAAACCTTTACCTAAAGATTTGAGGAACTCGTGAAAAAAAACTTGAGCGGTGGCCGGGTTTCATGTTTTCATCTGCAACCACTTAGCTTTTCTGTTACGAGATGATTTCCCGTGAGGTAATTGAATATGATTTTGAACACTATTTGTTTTAAATATTTTAGTATGCACAAGGGAGAATGCTAATTGCCCGGTACTTTTGTGAGTTTAATGTGCAGCCTATCCGCTTAAAGACAGGCTTAACAGTAGCCATTTCCCGGCAAAGAGGTTTCTTCCCAATGGAAGGTGATTTATGCGCCGCGAGTGGTTTCGCTACGAGAATTGCTGCTCGTTTGCAACTGTATTGGGTATACGTTGAGCCCACATGAAAGATTTATGTTCAGCGCAACGACCGACGTACAACAGATAGGGCAGCGTATCGACAGACGTGCAACAGATATAGTAGTGTTTGACAGACGTGCAACAGATAGAGCAGCGTATCGACAGACGTGCAACAGATATGGCAGATCATCGACAGACGTGCAACAGATAGGGCGGCGTTCGTGAAGTCCTTTGTCGCTATGTCAATATCTTGTTGTTAGGTAGGATCTCAGTCAATGCCCATCAGTAAATTGGTTAGCTTGTTAACGTCCATGTTGGAGTAGTTCCATACATACTACGACTGAGAACTACGACTGTTTATACAACTACGACTGTTTTTGGAAGTTTCTGGGTCAAATGAGGCAAACACAGGAATCTGGTACAATTTGGAAATGGATGGTGAAGTACTGCTATTGACAATTAACTAAATATTGTATGATAATACTAAATCCCTTAGATTTGAAGACTGTTCTTAGATGCGGGTTGGTTCCTTAATGAGAGCCAAGTCGAGTTTTATGAGATAAACAAATGCTTCAGGTGGTTATCAAAATGTGGCATCCCACTGCGACTGCACCTACATATCGCGCACGAGCAAAAGAACAGTCGCCAGAAAGGCGAGGTCATCTATTTCAAATTGACATTAACGACAGACACAGGTACAATGTTTTCTGAATTATCTCAATTCCCTCAGTATTTTCGATCCCGGAAATGTGCAATGTAGGTGTGGGACCAGTATTTTCACATTTATCTCAATTGTCTCATTTTACCGATCCGAGAAATAAGCAATGTAGGCATGGGTTCACAGTGTTTACACGTTTATTTCAATTGTCTCAGTATTGCCGATCCCAGAAAAAAGCAACGTAGGCAAGCAACCAGAACGATTTATCATCAGTAATACCATGATTGATTTCCCAGTTCTATCGGGAAATTATTTTCCCTTTTAAACCAGTTGAAATTGGGTAGTTATGGTATCGCCTCTTAACCCTCGCCGTCTCAGGGGTTGATATGCGCCGCCCCCCACCCCCTTCCTAAAGTTTCCCGCGTATAGTGAAAGAACGGCTCGCGGCAGCGCGCAGAAACTTGGTACACCTTTTCCCACATCAAATTGGCATGTGGTGTGAAAAGTTTGAAGTCAGGTCGTCTAGGGTCAACGGGTTAGTCAAGGTCAAATGAGGTCACCTTCAGAAACGTTCAAACAGTCGTCACGCTTTAACGGATAAAGATATTTTAATGAAACTTTCAGTGTTTGCTTATCTTTATGGATGAAACAAAACGCACCAGAGGAATTATTGATTTTTCCCGGTTTTGATTCTTTATTAGCTTTGCATATTTGCCAATTAGGGCTAAAATCGAAGATTCTGGCTAAAGTAAGCATTTTTTATCCGGGCAATTTGACTTCGAACAACGTTGTTCGATCCGCTCTACCCATTAGAAAAATAAAAATTAAACAAAATAGAAAATTAAAAATTTTTAAATTTAAAAAAACAAAAATTCGATTTTTGGGTGGGCAAAAAATTGGGCCATGGTCGATTTCATCTTCCTTTTCTGATTCCAAATAATTTTTCTTCAAATCTGCCTCAAAATGAACTCCCCAGATCCAAAAACATGATGCGTCGTGAAAACCTAGGCCCCCTAGTGATGTCACTTTTGGGGTAAAATTTTTGGGTGGTTTCTGGCCCTACTCGTCGAGCGCTTTCCGATGATACCTCTTTTGTTTTCGTGCAACGCTTAGTTTGGAGATTAGATGGGGGATTGTATCCCCCCCCCCGAGATGGGGTGTGAGGATATGACCGGAAAGACGGGGAGGGTTAAGCTTTCTTTGAGAGAACATAATTTTGAATATTCTGAAAGCTTAATTTACACAAGTAGAATTGTTTTCAGGGACATGATCATGATGGATTCTGCTCAGTTGGAAAACATTGGAAAACATGTCTTCAGTGCACCTATTCAAGAACAAAAAGTATTCCTTTGCACCGCGGCCAGCTCCATACGTATCCCGTGGAGCACTTTCTACCAGCACCTTCGCACCACAGGGTGGCAACCCAGCCGTCTCACGGCTCAATGACGGAGGCCTATCCGGCGTATCGTTCCTCAATGGCCCACAGTTGACCAGGCACGCCGGAGAAACGCAGCCGTACTGTCCACAGACGGAGATTGATGACGCGATTCACCTCTCCACGCCGGGCCGTTGATATAGTCATTACCTGGCCACCCCGTGGAGCGACCCTCTGAGCCACATCAGAGCACCCGCCGATCCACCGGGGGCGGGTGCCAACACGCACAGGCACGCGCGCAGGCCCACGCACGCCCGAGATCAACGCATATGGGAGCAACGCCCGCTCAGGCGGTCACCTGTGCGGCGTGGAGCGGGCGTGTGATGGCCATGCCTGGCGTTTAGTCCGGATGAGAAAGAAGGTTAGTTGATCTGATGTACTGGCGGTAAGGCTTTCAGCTGGTGGGGGCAGAGCGGCGATGCATGAAGTCAACGTCTGTCGGTATTGTTCACAGGATCAATTTCACGATCGGCTACGGAATATTGTTATATTCAGAGTACTATAGGCAAACAGTGACAGACATTCGAGGAACGTGGCGAGAGATGTAATCCAACTGGAGAGAGCGTGGCACCAGATGCGCATCATTCAAAATTGTTTAGATATAGCGAGAAAATAAAAACATCAACAGCATAGCAGAGGAATTAATCTCCCTCAGATAGGATCTGGTTTCCTAGGCAATCTTGTCACCTTGGATTCAGAGGACCCAGACATTCCCTTGGAATACCTTGTAATTGTATATGCTATCAGATGTCAGCGACGGAAGATGAAGCACGAACGGCACTTCACCACCACAACACATCATATTTCCTCCGTGTGGGCCTGTCCCTTCAGGCCTCCGGTCTAATCAGTCCGGACCAGCAGCCAGCTGGTGACAAGATCAGCCAGCGATGGCGCAGCAGCCGCGCTCGTCGCCGCCGTCCCAGACATGACGCCGACCTTGGCACTGGCGTCGTGACCAGTGGCCGCAGGGAGGTCGTGACCTCGGCGAGATGGATGATAGCCGCGGCCCCACATAGGCCGCCACGGCCCGTATAAACACGATCAGAGGACAGCGGATAAACGTGCGTCTGTTCTGAGGACGCCGCCGAGCGGGATCCGCCGACGCGGCCCGCGCGCGCTCAGCTACGGTATCCGGGTCATAGCAGCCGCGAGGACTGTGGACCAGGGAACAACATGCGATGCACATGGTGTTATTCTGCCACTAGCACGGCCTATTGGGAACTGATCAGTTCTTTTCGGTGCTGAAGGCAGTCCCCGCAGCGCCCGCGATGTGCTACGGATCTGTG
Source organism: Ashinkailepas kermadecensis (assembly GCA_034440615.1). NCBI lineage: Eukaryota > Metazoa > Arthropoda > Thecostraca > Neolepadidae > Ashinkailepas > Ashinkailepas kermadecensis. The sequence goes on along the minus strand of JAOTOM010004678.1, from coordinate 31,399 downwards.
GCCTCGACCACGACCGATGCTACCCTCCCTACAGTCTCAACCAGTACCAAAAGTCAGAACCGACTCCAAGGGAACGGCCAATGTCAGTGACCAGTAACTAATGACCAGTGGGCGGTGGTCGATGGCCAGTGACCAATGATCAGTTACTTGTGACTTAATGACCGATAATAAATCGCCACTAGTCGATGACCAGCAAATGCCAATAAATGGCCTAACAGCATAGTGGCCGGTGATCAAGCTTCGGTATCCAGCAACCATCGATCAGTGACTAGCGACCGGCGACAAGAGGCCAGCGACTAGCGACCAGCGACCAGCGACCAGCGACCAGCAACCAGCGACCAGCGACTAACGATCACCAACCAACGATCAACGACCAGTGACTGGCAGCCAGTGACCAGCGACCAGCGACCAGCGACCAGCGATCAGTAGCCGATGACCAATGACCAGTCTTCATCGATCCCCGGATGTTGCGACGCCTATCGCGGACAACACCACCGCAGTACCCCAGGTTCTGACAGCATGCGCCGCCGAATGCGGCGAACTGCCCGCGTCGCGTTCCAGCATACGCGCCCCAGGCGGTGTGGCGCATGCGATCCGTGCCTCTCCCGCGGCGCGGCCGGCGGCTCACTCACAGAACGGCACGGTCCAATTACGCCCAGACGCGGCCAAACTCGCTCCGTTCCCGAGTCGCTGGCACGTCTGTACGCCACACCTGATCAACGTGGGACCGCGGCGCAACGCGACGACAAACGTGGCACGCGTCCGGGGTGCTGGCGCCTGGACGCGGAGCGTATGTGGCCGGCACGCCGGCACGGACTCCCGCGAGCACGGACTCCCACGGACTCCTGATTACCGCACCGGCGCCCGTGTGTTAGGAGCAATGGATTGTGAACTGCGGCGGATCCGTCGCACACGCCGGCTGGACGGCGACAAACGGACGGCTGCGGAGACGCCGGATTACTCGTCAGCCGTAAATTGTTGCGAATTGCCGAGCGCGCCGCTGGCCATGCTCGCTGTTCGGCGCGGCTCCGCGAGGCGAACGTGCCACGGCACGAACGTCGGCACTCGCTCCACGTGACGTGTGCCCGGTTCCGGCGGGCGGACGTGGCCTCAGTGAGCAGCCGGCGAGCGCCGCGGCGGCGTTTCCGACGCGTCCTGTTTACACGTCGCTACACACACACAAGATGGTCGGGTCGGGCCGGCTCAGCGGCGACCACGGCCGGCTTCCCTTTGGCGCGCGCACACACAACACTCAGAATCCGGCATCGACCCCGACCCGAGAGCTGCATAACTAATTGGGAGCGGTGCCAACTGTTTCTCCCACCGCTGGTGGATGGGAGGCTGACGTGGCTGACGGGACTCTTTGGGTGGCTGACGATGAAAGAAAGCACCCCCCACCCCCACCTTCCCTGGGAAGCCGCGGAAGGCGCACTCAGAAAATAATTGGATCGATGTTTTGCGGAGTATGTTGCGGTAAAATGGGAATGCTGGATGGGACATATGCATGCAAAGGAATGTCATGCGATGCAGATTACCGTTATGTTGCAGGCTCGACATTAACGAGGATAATAGCATTCTGCATGGGTACGGTTACTATTCAAGCATTCGCAATGCCCTGTCCCTCCAGCAAAATGACGTGTGTGTGAAAACATCCGCATTGGAATAATGCCGTACCTCCTATTCATTGTATGAATGAATGCCCATTCTCATAAAGAATATCAATTGAAGTAATAGGATTAAACGTTTCTGACGATTATCTTATATGGCCAGCAAAATTATAATATTGAATTTATGCATGCATGTAGTATAATGTATATGCATGCATGTGACTACGCATTCTTGTTTCACTTCACTTCATCGATGAACGTGAAGATGTTCGCCTGGCGGCCAGGGGCTTCTGGATACATCAGCCTCGGACGAAATCGGGCAACCAAACAATAATCAGCACGAATAAATCAGACAGCCCCACACGCCGGAAGCACAGGAGGATAATTAAATATAAATGCGACGTGCAGCACTGCAGCCACTTCACAAAGCCCTGTAATCGCTGGGCGAGCGTCCGTCATCATAGCCGGAGCGCGGCGACCAACTCCGGTGACCCGCGTCGGCACGTGACCGCGCGGTGGCCAACTCCTGTGACCCGCGCCAGCACGTGACCGCGCGGCGGCCAACTCCGGTGACCCGCGTCGGCACGTGACCGCGCCCCCGGTCGGCACGTGACCGCGCGGCGGCCAACTCCGGTGACCCGCGTCGGCACGTGACCGCGCGGCGGCCAACTCCGGTGACCCGCGTCGGCACGTGACCGCGCGGCGGCCAACTCCGGTGACCCGCGTCGGCACGTGACCGCGCGGCGGCCAACTCCGGTGACCCGCGTCGGCACGTGACCGCGCGGCGGCGCAAAGCTGGCGGCTGTCACCGCGACCGGCCGCCGTGACGACAGACGTGTGACGCACCGTGACAGGATGACGCACGACGTGCGGTAAATGGCGGCATGACAGACGGCGACATGACGGACGGCGGCTGGCAGTCGGGCGGACGGACGACTAGCCGTGCCGATGCCTAACGGGGCAGACAGGCGTTTCGACATCTTTGGTGACGTTAGGCCTGGTGTGCAGACACGACCGGTGCGAAACGCCTGTCTGACCGGTCGATACGGGGCATGTCGACCGGCAGGGCGGTTGGCGTGGCTGTTTCGGTGTGTCGTGGACGACTTTGTGTGCCTGTGTCAAACATTCTGCCGAAGCCACTGAGTCGATGCGGAAGTCGATACGGGGCATGTCGATCGGCAGGGCTGTCGGCGTGGATGTTTCGGTATGTCGTGGACTTTTTGTGTGCCTGTGTCGGACATTCTGCCAAAGTCACTGGGTCGATGCGGAAGTCGACATCTTTGGAACATTGCGGGATCCAGTCGAAAGCGCACGCCATCCACTTAACACGCGCACTGGACAGGGGGGCGAAATCCGCCCACCCCTCCGGTTTGTCATAAATAACTCCAGATTTTACTGGTCGATATACGCCATTTTTTGCGTACCTGCTTAGAAATGTCCGGCGCCTCGTTTAAAGTAAGAATAACGGAAATCGGCCGAAATTTTTTTTCGAGGTAGAGGCCGTTAAAGTCAAAACATTTCGTAGCGACAGACCACAGAAATCGGCGCAGATGCGCTTCCCGTATATCGGCAAAAGGGAAGTGTTCTTATCAGCACTAGCGACTTATTTGATGTATATTGTTATGCTATATAGTTTCAAGGTCATATTAGGTCACCGAGGTCAAGTCAGGTCAAGTTCATGACAGGTCAATGGAACCAAACTTGGTCAACTGGAATGTTGTCCTAAATGCAAATGACTGTCATGCGATTGATGTCATTTTGCATGTTACTCCCTACACATCCTGAAAACTACTGTTTGTGTCATTGTGTACCTAAGCGTTTCCATACTTCATTCATGTATTTTACTCCTTTCTTCGCGAAGCCGATTGCGCCGAGCCGCCCGACGGAGCAGTCGGGCGGGCGGCCCGGTTCCGGTAACTGGAACAGGTAACTGACCTGATAAAGTACTGTTATATAGGTGACCTGAGGTCAAATTCCGGGTCTAGCATCAGTATTGCATCATTAGTCATGTCCAAAACATCATTAATGCCCATTTTGGAGCATTTAATCACAGCGATCCATAACAATGACAAGCCAAGCCACGCAAAACAAGCAAATGGTGACATATGTGACCTCATTTGACCTTGAATATATTGACCTAAGGTCATGAAATTTGCACACAATAGAGTTAACTACCGTACCCATCCACCCTGATAATTTCGTTACTCTAGCTTTAATAGGAGCCGAGATCTTAGGGGGCGGAATCCCCCCCCCCTCCAGTGCGCGTAATTTTCAGAGGCCCTCCAGGGCGCGTGTTAAGATGGCATCAGAAAATATCGTTATCTGCCACGAAACAAGTCCAGAAATAAAATGCATAATATTGGAGCTACATGCCTCCTTTAAAGCAAGATCACATCTAAAAACCTAGCAAAACTAAATACGTCGCACTTCTGGCTTTTTACTTTGGTTTGGTCTTCTTTGCACTTGATACCATAACAATTTTGCTCCTCGCACCTTTGTTTGAAGCAAGAACTTCATGCTAACGTTTATGACGTTAGCACATGTGCCTTTTAGCCTTGAACGCAGGTCGCATCTTGAGACAGCATCACTATTATTGACACAGTTGCTCATTCTCTCATCTACTTCGATAAAACTATGTACATTTTCGGAACAAAATGATTTGCTCAACCCATCGGCACAGAAAGCAGTTTGCTGTCCCCTAAAATGCAAAATATTATGTTTCATGTCATGGAATTTACCATGTTATTCACGCCATATTCACACGAAAATGGTTCTAACCATCCCACGACATCCCTTAACGGTGTTGAAGAAACAAGTCCTCTGGGCATTTAAAAAACCAGTAAGGATCAGTAAGGAATCAGTAAGGAAGCATTGTGTTTGCAAGCAGCATGACACAAAAAGCAGTGCCCACTTATTCTGGAGACTGGTTTAGTTTTATAACATAATTTGCCTTCAAATTGCTTCTATTCTGTTCGTTTTGCAAGGATTCTACACCCTGGCACCAAAAGTCGAACAGCAAAAAAAAATCCAACCCTGTCCCTGAGTCAGAATATACCATGCTTCAGCTAACGATAAATTACGAGATCTATCTCGATTTACCAGTTTCATTTCTCGAAGTAGACAGCCCGATCCAATCCCGTCAGATATAATTACCGTCGGAGAAAGCAATCAGACAATTAAAGTCAGAAGTCAGGCCCGTTCGCCCAGCGTGGCAATCCGAGCAGTCTCCACTGAATGGTGCAGCGGGATTTCAGCCCGGAGGGTGGTCACGTTACCGCACTTCCGGCGGATGGGAAGCCACGCCCGCATCACCACGGCCTCCGGCCAAGCCGGCCGACCGGCAGGTCAGTGCACTGTTGGCGGCGGGCAGGTTAAACCGAAGCGTTGCGGTTTCCTTCCGTCGTATTGATTCTCATCCTCACAGACGGTCGGTCCCTCGTGGCAGACATCCTGGTAAAGTTACACGTGGCTCCTGATTTATTGCACGGAAGCGGCCTCAGCGATTTGACAGGCCCCGCTCGAGCGTGTGGTGGAGGGGGCCGAAAACACGTCACACGGCGCTTTGACATACCCTGCTCGGACGTGTGATGGAGAGGGCAGGGAACTCGTCACGGCCCATGCTCGGATCGGGACGGGCCCTGGTGGTACAAAACATACAAGGGTTTACAGCTTGTCTAGTCGTGACATAAGCACTAGTTGAGGACGAATGGAATGTGCCGAACGGGCATGTCATTGGTAGTTTGTATCACCAATTTCTTCGACAACTTTTGAGTGGGCACGTCGATGCCCCGGATGAAACATATGGATGTCTCACAAAATCACGCCGAAATTATAACAGAAAATATAATTTAGTCATTTAGCTCCATAGTGTGGCGCATTCCAGACTCTTCCCGTGGCTGCATACCGAGAGTTCCATAGCGCTACAGACATACGGATCAGGGAAAGGAAAGCGTGATCGACTTCACTTTTGCCTTCACTTTTGCTGCACATGTTTCGTAAGCATTCAACGATATTTTCCAGTCATGCACGGCTCACCAGCTTACTTGATGATTGCTTACGCAGGATTCATCTAGGTATAATTGAAAGGCACTCGTGGATGGCTGCCTTTCCAGCAATTTGTTTACCATTTCCAGGGCTTGATGTACAACGCCAACATGCAGAATATCACATCAAATCCATGATATGGGTACGGTGCATCAGCTGGATGCAGCCCTGACGTGATAGGTGGTAGTCAGGCTCCAGGCGCGTTGGAACGAGCTCAGACATGGAGTCGGGAGCGCAAAAGTGTATATCACCAAGCTTTCACCTACGTAAGTGACAGTTCGGCTGATATCATCAGGCTGCTTCCCCATTGTTTTGCTGCTTTGTAAGTACTTAATTTGTGGGGACGTCTAAAGTCCGGGTGTCTGCATGGGTGCGCAGGGTTTTACTCTGCCATATCGAAGGCACCATCTCAGCGGATTGACAATAGCTGGAGGAATTAAAGTAAGTGGTGAAACTGCCTCACGTCGCAACAAAACTTCGGGAAATCTTTAATCTGACACCTACGCACGTTGATAAGTTCAGCTTTTTGACCGCGAATGGAAGCAGCAAAGCCACATCGAAACCGTCCCATTTCATGCAACACCACGGAACCATTGTTAAATATCTTCCACACTGAAGTCAGCTATCGCTTCCCTCCCCTTCCTCAACCTCACAGTTTTGCACGTCTATATGATATAGAACAGCCATGGTCGGTTGTCTTTGTGAATCGTGAGTTAACACTTACGAAGAGCAACCGACAATGTTAAATACGGAATTACAATGATAGTGAATACAAATTATTTGCTCTAATGGGCAGAAGCAAAGGATGCATTTCACTTCAGATGAACTTGAAAGAGGTAATGGGTAGGTGAGTTTTGTTAAAGGGCCCCACTCCCCATTGGCTGCGCCTCCGAACACATAGGCATGCTACATGTTACCTGCATAACTATACTAGCTTAGCACATAAGTCACGAAAAGATTAACACTTATAATTATCTTTATAAAATCTTTATGTCCAACATTATATGGAACCGGACCACTTTGTGACAAGATCCCTATGGTGTACCTTCGATGTTTCTGAAAGTTTCAAGTCGCTAGAGGTAGCATGGTTCAGGGGTAGTCACAGAAAACCGAACAGATGCAACATCAATCATGGCCCGCCAGTTGCGATTCAATTAAGAGGGACGTTTCATTGTGCCATGGTGCAACTATTAAGTGCAAGAAAAGCCTGCATAGGATGCCTCCATATCCCCTTGAAAAGCATGACATCGTCTTCAGCAGCTCTCTGGGAGGCCGTGAAGAAATACGATGTGACAACAACCAGCCCACATCGAATCACGCCCGCATCGAAGCGACTTTTGGCGGCCACCTCCGTGTAAGTGTCGGCCGGCGGACAATAACGTGTTCTCGTCTGCGTTCAGTCCGTGTGTCGCCTCGCGCTGCGGGAAGCCGCCCAAGGATACACACAGTCTCTGACAAACGTCGGCCCAGCCACCTGTCCGGGCGACCGATCGACGGAACTCGCCAGACACAGCCCGCCCAAGCGGCGCTCAGTGCCGGTTCTCCGCCGTGGAGGTGTCGTCCGCCTGCACATCGATCGCTAAACCCATCCGCCATGTGTGGGATGGAAGGGCAGCTGAGAGATGTGGAGTGTACACCACCGGTTTCTGTCCGAACCCACACCTTTCAGCCTGAAAGTGGCCGGATTAGTGGCCACAGCTAATGCGGGAAGCATGCCTTTCCGGTCCGCTACTCAGTCAGCTACACCACTTCTGCCGACATCCAGCCAGCGTCTGATTTCAATTGTATGTCCGGGTTCGAAGACCATCAGTTACAAAAGACGTGGTGCGATAAATAGAGATATCATTGAACGACATATTTGTTTAAGTAAAAATGTGCAGTATTATAATATTGCATAGCTTAATGAGATAGTCATGGCATGGGATTGTTGGGCCAATTATAGTTCAGGACAGTGGAGAGACAGCTGTTTTCAGTTGAGGATTTCTCTTTTTCTTTCATCCATTTAGAAATCACACTACCACTTCTACCCCACAACGTTAACTTTGGTATCACTGTGGGTAGCAGAATTCACTGCTGTGATTTTGGTATGACGGGTGGCAGAGTTCACTGCTGTAATTTTGGTATCACTGGGGTGACAGAGTTCACTGCCGTGGCCGGGATCTGGCAGCTGAGACTGTACAGCTCTCCGCACGCCAAGCCCCTGAAAACCATGTGACCGTGCGCTATAATCAAGGAGATTATCTGGGTAATGGATAAAAATAGCAGGTGCCATAATTATGTAATACGCCAGTGCCATGACAGGCACACTAATCTACTGTCATTTAATTCGTCTTCAGTTCTCAGCTCTTCAAAAGCAATTTCCCATAGCTCTTATCTACTTTCCCATAACGTTCCCCGTCAACAGTGAGGTTAGTTGGGTCAGCAAATCTGGCTTGGGGTCACGCCCCAGGAGCCATGATATCGCCGGAAGCATTCATCAGGCGACCAATTAGAGGTGGCCTGGTTGGTTAAGGTAGCAACATCTGAAGCAGCTGCTCCGACCGATCCCTTAGTCTGTGAGGAGTTGGTCCGGTAGTACTTCACTGTACATTGTATCGTAGCAGTTGCGTACCAAGAAATACATGCATGACTAATCACGCACTGAAAGCAATGGGAAATATAACTGTAGAACGACAGCCTTTTTCAGCATAAAAAGGAAGTTTGGTATGGGATATGCTCAACTGGATACCAGAGCAGATAGGATGCAGATAAAGTCCCGGGCAATTTCAACGACAGTTGAGGTCATCCTAAATCCCCCCCGACGTGCTACAGCGTCAATCGAGGTCGGCTTGAGTCAGTAGATATCCTCGACACTGGCCTCGACCACTTCTCCTTTGCTCGGGAGACTGTCACCACGCGGCCCATATTAAAGAAATGATCTGCACGCTAGTTAACCATGCCAACGAAATGAGTTAACTGTGCACCAAGTGCACAGTAGCACACCCCAGTGTCCTCCCGTGTAGTCAGTAGGTGATAGATAAAATGGGTCAGGAGCAGGGTTGGAAAAATAGCCTGTTCTTGTATCTTTGAAATCCAAAACATTATCCCCTCAAGATAATTACCTTCTCATTTTATCGTTTGAAGGTTGAATAGTGTTGATTGACAATAAGCTGCTTTGTGATGAAGTGCTTAAGATTCACTGGAAAGTGCAAACTGAAATTCTGATGTTACAGGTTCGAAGAAAAATATCTTCTCCGTACTCGATTACCGACAAGTTTTTTCTCCATATCCAGTGTTACAAAACAGAAATATAACCCTGGTCACGAGCTTAGCTGTGGTGTGGTGCAGAAGATATAATTTAGCTCGGTACGAATGTAACTTAAATTTGTCACGACCACTAAACCAAAACAGAAAACATCATTTGCCACGATTGTGGTGAGCTGTTATGCCCCAACGTGCATGTCGTCAGAGGTCGAGAAAAAGCCACTTGTTTAAAAACGAGCTTTGGAGACAGCGAGTACGTCTTGTAGTCAATGTAAAGAAACATAGGTTTGGAGACAGGAAGTCCTGTAACCAATGTTAAAGAAGCACAACTTTAGAGACGGGAAGCCTGTTAAAGAAACACAGCTTTAGAGACGGGGAAGCTCTGTAGCCCATGTTAAAGAAGCACAGCTTCGGATACATGCAGTTCTCTACCAAATACGGAAACAAAAAAAAAACTCGTAAGATGGAAAGCAAACGTTCAATGCTAGATAATGAGACAAATGGTCATCTCACAAACCACAGTTGGCTATCGAATGAACGCCTTAGTCTCGTAGACTTTCCGTCACGCGTGAAGTCCAACTGATTTTGTTTGATGTGCAGTAATCTTTGGATACGGGTAAACTAAGCTGCGTTTGTGGAAGATAACCCTAGGTTATTTCACCACCGCACATTCTGCATATTAAAAAGTCGGCATTTTGTTTCTATCATGTTCGCCGTCGGAACATCCGGTTTCATTACATTTTTTGACTACAAATTAATGGTTCGGAATAAAAATTGCGTGGAGAAAGTTGAAGATACCTTTTTGACGGCTGAAAGTTGAAGATAGTTATTCCATCGCTTCGATGTGATGCTACAATTCACCCATGGTTGGGAGTGTCTCAGCAGCCGGCCCTAGCTGCTCCGGACATCACGCGCGCCATCCGTGAGCACACGCAGCCGTCGACAGTTGTTTCGCAAGTGTTCGCCACCTCCCTCCGCTCACATCGCAATCTCCACACCGTCGCCCACCCACCGTCCATGTTCTTAGCAACTTCTCAGCAAGCTTCGCCCCTTCGCTCTCAGCACCACCAGGTGCTGAACAGGTGCCAACTGCCCGACCACCACTCTCTCTGTGTCATCTCGGCTCCAGTACTGTCCGCCGCTGAGTTACCGCCGCCAGCCCCGGGCGAAATCGCCTGATTACCGCGGCCTACTTCTGTACCACATGTAAGTACGCACAGCCGGCCGGCCGGCCGCCACACGCACGTGCGCGTCGGTGGCTCTGTCGGGACGGCCCGCGGCGGCCGCGGGAGGTGGTGAATTCGGGTCACATCGCGAGCACTGGGACGCGTGAAAAGCGCGCGAGGTCGCGCTTTGCATCGGAACGGGCGTTTTGGCATTATTTTGCAGCCCTGCTTATCTCGGTTCGGGCGTTATTTGGTCGGGTCTGTCAGGCGACTCGCAAAACATACATCGCAGGGCGTCGCTGTTTATAGCGGTAGCGCAACGTCACCAACGGAGTGCCGCGCTGCGCAGTGGCAATCGAGAAAAGGTGCTCTTGCAGGGATGGCAGCGCACTGCTGAGCTGTAAAATATCGGTCAATCGCATTTAACTTAACGCCCCATTAAGCTGTCATTCAATCTAATTGGACAATCATTAGACACGCTCTCGGCCATCTATTTGCCAGTCTCTGTCAGGCACTCGTTTGGTTAATGAAAAGCCTCCCTAGTATTTGTATATAATATAGGACAATGGGAGCTGGGGGACGACTTGCCAAAAGCAATCAGTGCGCGATAAGTGCTGGACTGTCAGGGGACATCGGAACTGTGAGTGATTCCGAGTGCCACAAATGACACCACGTCTGATCCCAGCCCGAATGACATCACGCCTTGCCCAAGCCCAAATGACACCATGCTTGATCTCAGCCCGAATGACACCACGCCAGATCCCAGCCCAAATGACACTACGCCTGATCCCAGCCCGAATGACACCACGCCAGATCTCAGCCCAAATCACACCACGCCAGATCCCAGCCCGAATGACACCACACCAGATCCCGGCCCGAATGACACCACCCCAGACCCCGGCCGGAATGACACCACGTCAGATCCCAGCCCGAATGAATATCTGGCTGGCGCCCACGCGCCGTCGGTGGGACACGCCAGCCGCCTGGACAAACCACGGCGCGAGTGGAAAGCCGCCGCTGAGGGATCGCTGTTTCCCGAGAATCTCTTCTCCACAGACGTGCCGCCGGTTCGTCGCTTCATTACGAGTCGGCACCTGCTGGGCCCGGCTCTGGTCGGGCCGGGCCGGGCCGGTTTCCCGGCGCCTCCGTCGAGTGAGATCGCCGCACGCGTTGGCAGGCCGTCCCTCCAGCTGATCAATATGTAGAAAGCTGAGCAGTTTAGTCGCGTCGAGGCCCGTAAACAACGTGAGACGATCGGGTTCGCTGCGAGTGCACCCCAGCCCGGCGACCGCGCGTGCCGCTGTCGACCAGCGCCCATTTCCAGGCGGAGCGGCCAGATCGAAATGTGTTGTTCAGCGTTTCTGTTGTGTAAGTGCTGATATCAGCGAATCTGTGACCGGAAATGTGCGCTTCATTCAAGTGGCATGCCATTGTGTACCGGTCTGAATGCATTAAATAACGTGATAATCGTCACGATCATCAGCTTACCTGGCATCAACAAACCCTGGAATTCTCCTCGCTCAAAAGGGTCCAGAAAGCAGCGGCAAAAACATCCCGAAGCGTATCGTATTCCATGCGAGAAAAAGCCGAGTCAAGCTTTTGCTCAACTGATAGACACCACACATACGAGTGGCGTGAAGTGGTCCGCGCTACCGCCGGCGTGAAGATGTCGAAGACATCCTCCGGAACATCAATTCCGACTACTCGCGGACGTGAACACCAGCCGAACAGACAGAAACCAAACGACCTGGCGCCGGCGGAGCGACACCGAACGGATGCTGAACACACGGCCGCATCGGACGCTCGTCTGTCGGACCACCTCCTCGCCAGGAGAGGCGAATAGCTGAGTCTTGGTGCCACCCAGCCAGCTCCGCCGGCCGGCTAACGCCTGAGCGTCGGCGCGTCAGCTTCCGGCTGACAGACTGGCGAGCGCGGGTTGTCGCTTCGATACTTCGAGACTTCGAACTCGCGACTTCGAGCGCGACAGGCCAGCAAACGTGTGAATGGTTCATTCGGGAGCAGTAGATTGGTAGGTGCGGTACGCACTGCCGGGCGATCACCGTGGAAGGTGAACGAGTTAACTCTGGTGCGCTACGTGGGTTATCAGGTATGTGCGTAAGTCGCCTTGTAGAAGTCGATTCAGAACGCGGGGCCGGTAACTAGGTGTGCGGTAGACCGTCAGGTCAGGGTCGGCTCGAGGTGTGCGCCAGGTCACCGATGGAGACAAAGTTGACATGGCTGATAAGTCAACGGTTTTGCCGTTGAATGATATGAAGAGCTGTTCAATCTAAATATAAAGAAGTGTGTTAAGTGAAATTTCCCCGGCTCACATCAACAGAATGTCAAGTACGCCTGAAGAAGGATGATAGCCCAGCTGTGGAGAGGTCACGCCAGCGTCCATCAAACATTAAAATGTGTAATCACATACCCGTGCAGGCAGTTAATACCCTGTCAGACGAAGATGCAGGCGGTGGTAGCGGAGATCACGGTGAAAACACGGCAGTCGCTCAGTGTATGACTGGCTTGGGACCAGGAAAATCACGAATGGCCTTCAAATGTTACGCAAGTTAGTTTGCCGACGAACAGCACGCACCTCCGTGAAAACCCATGAGCACATCTGCTGTCAGTGTCCCAAATATCGGCACACCTCTCATTCTTCGCATCTAAGCTATAAACAGCTGAGTCAGCATCGAAACGCGGCCGAGCGAAGTCGATCAGAGCGGCTGGCTAGTGTATGAGAGTACTCCGATTCAACCTGAAGCGGAAACCTCCTCATCTGGACACTACCCAGGAAAAGGAAAGCGTTTACCGTTCTGCGAGATTAACGTCGACCTACCGATGTCCGCGGTACTGGATGGCAAGCTGACAACAGGCTACACCGAGCGCGAGTCTTGTATGCTTATGCTTAGGCACGCTGCGAACCGTGCGCAGGCATACCAATCTGAGTAGGGAAGCTTAAGATCGAACCTTTCACTATTACTACGTAATGTGTACGAGGATCAGTGTTCGTGTATCCGCACTGAAGGATCTTAGCTTAACCCTACATCCTGTTTGGCTATTCCTGGTTCGACTTCGACGCCGGGGAGGATTCGACCCCTGTCCAGCACCGAGATCTGAGGAAAAAAACTCAGTCCGATTACCTTCCAAGATCGTGTTACCAATCAGAACGAAATAAGCCCTATCTAAGTCTCTAAAATTTCCAGCGAGGGCTTAATGTCTAGAATGGAAGAGCGCAGTGGTGTTCTGTTTTCAACCACGCTAGTGCAAACGCACATGAAAAGCATACAGCACGCCATTCCGTACCCAGTTTTCAGAACGTGTACATTGCGAGGCTCCCACGGCCCGGTAATATATCGATAACCCCGGATCGTTGGAGTTTTGCGGAAACATGTTTTCCTATTCACGTCCTATTATTAAGCCCGAATTCTACAGAGCAGCCAGTGAGCAGCCCAGTAGGACGACGCAGTCAGCTGTCCGTTTCTGGCCCGGACGGTCGATCACGTGCATATTACAGCGGCCCTCTGAGCGGTGGCCGGCGGCGTATTCCGCGCGTCGCCGGCCGGCTGGTGGCCGTGCCCTCCGGCGGCCACGGCCCAGTTTCGATCGATCCGTCCGACCGGAGCGGCGTCATCGCGCACCACGTCATCCCCACGCGATGGTGCACCACGGCACGGCAGCAGGTCAGCCGGACTGGGGCGTCGCGGCGAGTCGGCACGCAGCTCGGCAACCGCCGCAGAACCAGCCACTGCTGACGTCACCCGCCCAGGGTTCGGTGTGGCTCAGGGTCAGGGTCCCGTCCCCGTCCCGGCGACGGGAAGGGGAGGCGGCCATGCATGGCCTCAGAGACCAGACAGTATCGGCTAGAAGCCCTGAGAGACCAGACGGTATCGGCTGGACGGCCTGAAAGACCAGACAGAACCAGCCGGACGGCTGGAGAGACCGGACAGTGCCAGCCGGACGGCTTGAGAGACCGGACAGAACCAGCCGGACGGTCTGAGAGACCAGACAGCACCAGTCATATATGGCCTAACAGGTCAAGCAACGCCAGTCAGATAGTCTAGGAGATCAGATGGAGGTGGCTTGGCACTTCTGCCGTGCCTGGTCATATTTCCTTGCATCGATGCTGAACCATGTTGCACTGGTTACAGGGCAGACACCTTGTTATCACAAAATAAAGGGGAGCAGAGAGGTGGCGAGGACACTAATAGTTGCCAAGTGATTTCTTTATTAGGGCAGTGTCTTGAAATAATCAAATTTAGATGGAAATCTACACGTAATAGAAACTCCTTTTCCTCCTGGTAAGAAGCTAGCTTCTTGAGTGACTCCAATCAAATAAGAGAGTATTCAGTGGCGGTAGGATTGCAGATGAGTGCCTGGCAAACTGTCCACTCCTGAGACACCATCGCAGCCACTGACCCTCGAAACACCACCGCCGCCTCTGATTCCTAAGACACCATCGCAGCCACTGACCCCCTAAAACACCATCACAGCCTCTGACTCCTAAGACACCATCGCAGCATCTGACTCCTGAGACACCATCGTAGCCTCGGATTTGCGCGTTCGATGTCGTCTACTACATGGGAATCAACTTCAGGACACTTAAGTAGATTGACCAGCGGAGTACGGTAGATGGTGTACAGCAACAAAAGGACATACTGATACCACCATCACAGTTGTCGAGTCTCGAAATCTGCTGTTATCCCTCGCCTGTTACAAACCTGGGCTTAGTGGGTCCCAGGGTTCGAAATATGGCCTTGTCCTAAATGCTTGTCACCCAGAACATTTTGTTATCCGGGAAATTATCGACTTTTTTGCCAAAAGATGCATTGAGATATCAGAAAATGACTGGAAACTCATTGCTGCTTCAAAGGCAGGCCGAAAACTGAATGAAAGATACAAAAAAGAGTTTGGGTGTCGGGGAAAAATATTCTCTTCAACCTGGTGTTTCTCAAAATGTTCTTCTCCAAATCCAGGATTATAAAGCATAAATCCAACCCTGGTGAGTCCATTATATGTCTGACTAATCACAATAAAGCACGCAACCAAACAACATGATGGATGAGGCACAGGCGATTCGTTCTGACGACGATGGCTGGATTTTAGCACCCATTTCAAGTATCAATCGCACTTCTTCGAGCACTACCATTGGCACAACCCATGTGAAACACCACCTAAACTCGAACACAGCCTCAACAGAGGGCAGCGGCTCACTTCGCCGGAGATTTGTGGCGAGCGCCGTTCCAGCTAACGAAGGCGCGCCTGATGGGAGGTTACGGGGACGGAAGAGCACGCAGTGAAGGGTCACGAGTGCCGCTGTGGCCACCGCTGCGCTGACGAGATCACCCGGCGGCTTGATCACTCCTCGTTACCGACCTGGCCGGGCGGCCGCCTCTGGTGACCTCTGGTGACCTCACGTGACCTCTGGTGACCTCTAGACAGCGTCATCTGCCGACATCCGCCGGCAGCGCAGGGCACGAGGTAAAAACGGTAACCGCGCTGTCTAAACAGGCGATAAACGGCGCGCGCGGTCCCCGCGAGGCTCATTTCTGGACCTTGGCCATGTTATGTGGGCGCCGCCAGCAACGTCGTACCCGTCAGAGGGTGGTGCCAGTGGCCGTCCGACCGGGCCAGCACGTAATGCGGACGGATTTAGTGCCGCGTTCGGCAGTGTTCGGTCACAGGCTGTGGGCTGAAGACCGGAGTATGGTACCGTCACGACACAGCGGAAAGCCCTTGGACTAATCGTGGTGACGCAGTAAGACTGCAAAAGCTCACGAACTGACGAAAAGTGGATATAAGCATCAGATATGGGGATAAGAACGTAGGTGCGGAGGTACCTGTATGTCGGATATACGGTGAAGTGGCGGTGGAAATTTTGGCTCACACTTATGAAGTCAGGAGAATGGATCACGTCCAAGGTGGTCGTGCGGCGGGGCCAAAAATTCGCCCCTGCGTGGCATAGGAGCCGTGGGAACTCACTTCCACTGGTGACACGTTGGAGACAGATGAGCTTCGAGAACACATTGGACTGGAGTAACGTTCGGGTGAGTGCCGTCTGAGTGTCGATATGTTCCGGATATACACCAGGCAGGAGCGCCGCTTGGATGAGTGCCGATTGAGTATGTTATTGTGGTTTAGGGGCGCATGTGCCGATTGAGTAGGTGCAGTCTGAGTGGCTGATGAGTTCCGTTAAGTGCCGATGGGATGTAGTCCGAGCGACGTGTGCGGGAGGGTTTATTTACGTATCCAGACGCTTGCCAGCCATTCGGCTATTAGCATCTTAGAAGCTTAGCTTGACTTCATGAACGCACCTTTCAGACCGAACCAGCAGTAAAGGATGCAGGGGTAGCAGTGGTTTGGTGCACTTGTTGCCAGGAAAGTTGCTTCATGAATTTTTTTATGGCGCTTTCACCAGTTCCATTGATTTACGAAAGCTATGCTTCAGCTGATTTAAGTGGTAAGCACTGAGGTTTTCGGGGCAGCCATTCCTCCCTGTGTAAAAGACGGCCAATTAATTTTGGCGAATTTGGGAGCATTCGTCCTTTCTTTTTTAAACTCCAATGCACTTCGCAAGATTTGAGCGTTATACACGTGTAAACATCGTCTGAAAATATCAGAAAGTGCCTGTTTCACCACAGTACTACCCGCCACGGGATCCTGCTCCGTTTGGAAGCTCCGTGGTAGTGCTCGACCACTTCCGCAAGCACACCAACAAGCGCCCACAGGTTCAACGACTGCAGAATGGCAGGATTTTACGGAAATATAACCTCAGCGGCGCCACGTAAGGCGTCTTTGGTCGGCGTCCGTGCCTGCGCTGCTAATATATACGACCTGATAATTGTTCCCGGGCCATCAGATGCTTGTACATACCTAGCAGGCCAATCAGATACCGAACTTCAATTTGCAACGGTCACCAGTCGGTACACACATACATGTACTGTTCGCCCTGCGCGAGCAACCCAGCCCGCAGGGTATATCCGGCCACCGTGACCCGGGTCATCAGCTGGAGCATGTCCGCCGTGTACCCACCCCGTGGCCGGCGCCCGCAGGGCATATCCGGCCGCCGTGACCGGGAGCGGTCGGCCGTGTAGCCACCCCATGACCCGGGCCCGCAGGGTATGCCCGGCCGCCGTGAGCCGGGTCACCAGCTGGGGCGGTCCACGTGCCGCGACCATCGGCAGGTGAGCCGGTTGCGGCGCGGCCGTCATTGTCCCAGCTGACCGGCTGACCCGGTCCCGGACCTCGTGCCGGCCGCACCGAGCCGCTTCCGTGTGCCGACGCAGCCCACGCAACAGCCGGCCGCTGCGCCGCGTCCCGGTCACAGTTGTGTCAACTCGCCGAGCCGGCGGGTCAGCCAGCTGCAGCGACGGCACGTGACCGGCAGCCGGTCGACCTCGGCGGTCAGCGCGGCCGCCGACGGGTCGCCCATTGCGGCCGCCGACGGGTCGCCCACTGCGGCCGTCGACGGGTCGCCCACTGCGGCCGCCGCCGACACGACGGTAACCAGCCTGCGGTCGGCTCCCGTGACTGCGGCAAAAACGGCGCGGACACGGCCGTCGGTGGGCGGCACCGGTGCACGGCGCCGGCCGGCCGTGACGCCGGAATCAATGCCGCTTCAACGGGTCGTATTGATCGGCCAGGCTGGGCGGACCGCCATCCGGACGACCGCCACATCCTTGGCCGGAAAATATCGCCGCGCTTTGAGTGGCGAGACGGCACATTCGTTTCGACTCAGCTCCGCCGGTGCGGCGGCGGCGTGCAGTGGTCGCGAACGAATGCCGTGCGCGATGAGAAGTCTGCCGATGATGTGGTGACTTGCCGGATTGATGCCGAAACTCCGAGCAAAAACGAAATTTGCGAGCGTCGCATTGCCAGAAACTGGTGCGGGAGCTGCATGGGTGGCGCCAAAGGGGAGACGAGGGACGCAGTGGCGTATCCACGAGAGGACAAAGGAGAAAATTATCCTCCCCTGAGAGGTGGTGGGTTCCCAAGAATCACGCTGGGCCCAAAAAAATGTGCCGTCGTGTCCCAAAAATTCGCGTTGGGGGACCCAAATAACAGCGAGGCCCCCAAAGATGTCGGGTCCTTAACAAATTCGCGCCGGGGCTCAACTAAGAACAGTGAGGCCCAAAAACTCGCGCCGGGGCGAAAACAAATCGCGTCGGGCCTCCAAAACCCGCAATGAGCGCCCCCAGAATTTCCGTCTGGACCCTAACATTCGCGTCGAGGGCCCAAATAGATACTGTACCAAATAATAATGAGGCCCCAACAATTATCGTCGGGGCCCCACAAAACTAGAGTTGGAAGCCCCAAATAAATACAGTGAGGGCCTCGGAAACTACAACAAGGGCCGACAAAAAAATCGCGCCAGGGCCCCGAAAAACCTCACTGGGGCACCAAAAGTTTCCGTTGGGGGCCCAAATAAACACAGTGCAGTCCCAAAATGGCAGAGCATGCTTTGATCGCTCGCCAGACCATCTGTGCGATGCAACGGTGCATCCATACATTTTGCAGGTAGATGGTTAAGCTAAATGTATGCTAGGTGTTGCAAAACTTCAATTTTTTGTGAACCACCACGAATTTCGTGGATTTATATGAATCTTTCCGCCCTGAGAAGGGGCTGTAGCCGTCCCACAGCCCTTCCCCTGGGTGCGCCATTATAATTGGGTACGGAGTTGGCGCAGCGGGTGTACTGTGACCGACAAGGCACCAGAGCTCCGTGGGAACTGCGTGCTCGGCCGTTGATGCGGACATAATCACCGAGATGGCAACATCGAGCTAATGCTGGGATTAATTTCAGACAGATTGACTGGGACCGCCCGTGATCAAAGCCACGACGGGTCTTCACAAAATGTGATCAGTGAGGCTGCAAGATGGGCTTTACGAGCGCACCGACGGGGTGTCCCCCGTCACATATGGGAAGCTGACAGATGCAAAATTAAATGTAGATCTGCGACGAAATTGCAGCATTGGCCTTGGCAACAAATCTGCTGTTGAGCATTCTCATTTGTTGGAGAAGGATCCACGGCACTGACGGCAAGCCAATTACCATTGATTACCCTCGCAGTGCTGACCCAACATCAATAAATAACAGCATTGAATTAATGGCAAATCTTCGAACAGTTACGCCGTATTTCTCTGATCTTGTCTCGCATCAAGGTGTGGTGATTACACGTCAGGGGGATCGCCATCGTGCTAAAAATCATTGAAACGTTTTGACGTCAGCAAGACATTTCTTCGAGATCACTTTTTCGAAGGGTTGCTGTGGTCAGAGGCGGAGTCGGAGTGCAATTCTAAAATCGCACGCGCGTCCTCGGTTTCCGGGCATCGTCGGTCACGTCGTGCGCATGCAAGCCCAAAAACACTGGCGTTCGTTAAACTGCTTCGCCCACTATCCAAGAAAACGAGTCATGGGATGAAACTCGATGCCGTCATCAGCGCATCCGCTCGTGGGTCCAGGTCAGCCCCCACCCCACCCGACCCCATGGATGATTTTGAAGAAAACTGAGTAAAGCGCATTATTTCTCGAAACCTAGACACGTTTCATGCAGAAAGTATTGTTATAAAACAATCTTTACATGCATACTTATCCAGGTTCCAGGAGTTTTTTGTTTCATATGATTGATTGCTTTGACCCTCCCATCTCCCAACGAGTTTAAGACGACGTGCTAACACTGGAACCTGGACAGACCAAAGAAGCCAGGAAGAAGGCACTAAGAATGCTTGGGGCAATACAGAGGAATGTGTCATACAAAAGTGAGAGGTCATCAGGAAGCTTTACTGTGCATATGTCAGGCCACATTTGGAATACTGTGTCCAAGCTTGGTCCCCTAGTTATGAGAAAGATTGTTGGCTTTTAGAGAGAGTACAAAAGAGGGCAACAAAAATGGTTAATGGTATAGGCAACCTGGAATATGAGGAAAGACTGAAGAAATTGAACATGTTTTCACTTAGATATAGAAGGCTGAGAGGAGATCTCATCGAGATTTTTAAATTTGTTCATGGTCAGGAACAGGGATATCTCAGGGAAATGTTTGAATTTAACAGAAATGATGCAATTAGAGGTCATCAATTCAAAATTAAAGTTAATCACAGCAGGACAAGGTTAAGACAGTCTTTCTTCACCAACAGGGTAGTAGAACACTGGAACCAGCTGCCAGCAACCATTGTCAGTAGCAACACACTGAACATCTTTAAAAACGGCATAGACAATCATTATAAGAATAGGGGATTGTTTTTCTGTATTCCAGGGAAGGTTGATCGACAGGGAGGAGTGGGAGTTGGGAGGAGTTTGTAATTGTTGATTGTGTTATGAAATAGCAAGTGAGTCTCTTATTAAGTCTAAATGCTTTATAACTTTATATAGGGTGTACCTAGCAGTGGATTCAGCACCTTCCTTCGGGATGTGATACTGATGAGATTGTCTATGGTAGCACAATGGGTATGATGGGAGGAGTTTGTAATTGTTGAGTGTATTATGCAATAGCAAGTGAGTCTCTTATTAAGTCTGAACGCTTTATGAATTTCTGTGGGATGTGCCTAGCAGTGGATTCGGCACCTTCCTTCGGGATGTGATGCTGATGAGGTTGTCTATGGTGGCACGATGGGTGTGATGGGAGGAGCTTGTGATTATTGAGGGTGTTAGGCGGTAGCAAGTGAGTGGTGTTAGATGGGCTGGGATATATAGCTTCCTAGGAACTTGGGATAAGGGATTGATTGGGGTGGGAGTATGTACATTCTAGTACCTTTTCTAGATAGGCTTAACCCAGATGGGCCCCTGTGGCTCTTATTAAGCCTTAATACTTTATGACTTTATGGACCCGCCATTGACTCCATCCAGGGGCGGATTCAGGAATTTCCATGGGGACACTTGTCTAAATGGGCGCCATTTCGTCGGAGGGGCGCCACTGCGAAAATACCTGGAGAGACGCCTCTGGCTGAAAAAAAGTAATTGGACTGGGGGATGCACTCAAGTATTCCCAGACGGACGCCTTTTCCCGGCCAGAGGGGCGCCTATCAAACTATCAAGGTCCACGTCACAAGCACATCAGCATGGGGATCCAGAAAGCAAAGCAAGAAGTTGCATGGGAGGGGACGAATGACCCCTAATAATAAGGTATGCGGGTCTTTGTATTTAAAAAATGCCAGGCCACAGTGGTGGTACTACACAGCTTTACTAAACAGCCCACAATGGCGCTTCCCATGTCAGAGGCAAATCCACAAACTGGAATTGGGAAGGGAAAACAGTTTGGATATGGCAAAATTTTCAGATACAGCATCGGGGGAGCACTGGAGTCATGTGCCCCAATTGGAATAGTGGTGCCCCTCCTGCCGGGAAAGGCGTCCCTTCAGGAAGGCTCATGTGGAACCCTGCTCAACGAATTTGTCCGCCGAAGGTGTCCCTCGGAGAAAATGTCCCCCTACCCATGAATATTCCTGGATTCGTCCCTGTCCCACCCTCAATATTTCAAGCCATGAGCAAGAACCTCGACTTTGAAAAATGACGGAGGGTAAAATACAGTCAGTATTTTGCAATAATGTAGCTCAGATATTGGATAGGGGATGAAATATTTTCATGTCGATTTTTCATGCAACGCCATAGGCGTAATGTGCTAAACTTCACAACGCTTGGAGGGCCGACGTCTCAACCTCCCCCACCCCACCCCCACCCCGCAGCCGTGGCGATGAGCATGGATATGCCTGATGAAACGTGCATGTCGTTCTTGCTGTCGGGGCTTCAGCAGGGACTGGAATAGCATGTGAGCTGGAGGGGTAATGGCTCCACAGTGAACGGAAAATGTCATTTGCATGAGCAATATTGGTTAAGCTAACAAAATGCTTCAATTTCGCGCTGGCACCACTCGTGACATAGCCAGTAGTGCAGCCAAGAGGGCCACTGGTGACTGGACCGTCCCCACCCCACCAACGACAGGTTGTCGAAGTTTCCAAAAGAAAATCAGCACATTCGTGCGACAGCCAAGATTGCCGTAAGGGATGCCCAGACGAAGAAAAATGGGATTAAATACAGAAACTTTTGTGGAAATTTGTCGTTTTCCGTGGAGAATCTCACAATTTCTCGTTAAATCTCGTGTATTTTCGGTTTCTAAGGAGGGGGCGGTCCCTCGGGCCCCCTTCGCTGCGCCTCTGCTAGTGAGGAAAAATATGTTTGACTGGGAGGGAAAATCACTTCAATACGGCAGAAATTACCTCTGCAGTTGACATGTTATTCGACGCCATGTTATGAGCGAGTCTTTTCTCTCTCGGAATCTTGAGAAAAGTATGCAATATGTTGGGATAATGCATTTTGCGTTCGATGTTAGGCAAAATGTTACACGTACGGAGTGAACGAAAGTTGACTGACGATAAGACATTCGAACGCGTTATACAGGTATGTTTCCCTGTATCGATGGATGTCTTGTGCTTGAGCCTTGAATACATCCATTGTTGTTGGGAAAGGGCTCAGTCAGGCATAACACATAACACATAACACATGCGTTAAGGAAAGCTCGTCAGGCACCTACCTTGCGTGAATATCGGCTCAGCTGCAGCGTGTCGCCACTATGGTCCTCTGCTCTGCGGCATCCCACGCCAGGACGCGACAAGAACCTCCTCTGCAGTGCTGCACAACTCCACCGATGCAGTACAGTATCGTGAGCTCATGGCCCGTGACACCCTCCCACGATGACGCACCGCGACCGCCGCCGCAGCCGAGTCGGCGCACAACTGACGCGCGCCGCCCGGCCGCAGCAGACGACCCGCCGTCACCGTGACGTCATCAGAGAGTCTCGCTGAGCGAGCCGGCAACGCCACGCGGCGACTCGACCACAACTGTCAAAAATGGCGGCGGACAAAGTTTGAAGTTGGTGGTCTCACGAAGCATTTTGGGGGTGTCTGATGCGGTGTTGCAATCAAATATATTTTTTTTGCGCGCTAGATTCGGTGCGAACATGAGGGTGCAACACTGGCGGGTCCAAGAGGAAAAGAAGGCAATCCTCCCCTCTCCTCATATTTTTGCAAGCATCAACGTATTATGTACCTACAAATGCATAAATTTCTTCCATTTACAATGTGTCCTTCGAGTAACGATATCCAATGGCACAACCTTGACTGTTTTACACAGGCACCGGAGGGGTGTCCACATCCCTGGGATTTCCATTCCTTTCTGTCGGGATGTACCCATAACCTAGGCGCCAGGGGCGCCCCACAACTGCTGAGGTGCCTCTCTGTAGACTGTAGGTTTGCCCCTACAACGGCTGAGCTGTCCATCTCTTCACATTGTATGGGTGCTCTATATTTATTCCACACTATGTGTTGCTAACACAGTCATGGGTGTAACCACTGGGGGGCTAGGGGGGACATGTCCCCCCCCCCCCAATTTCTGAAGTGGCGATTTGTCCCCTCAATTTTTTCGGTGTCCCCCCGCCCCCGTCAAGCCTCAGCTACCTGAGTATGATCAGCGCAAAATTATATTTAATCATTTATAAAGTGAAAATAGATATGCAAGAGAATCACCAAAAATACTAGAAGCCGATCTAGCCAATCAACGGGCTTCACAGGCTATCTGTCGTCACAAAATCTCCGAATGGTAAATCAGCAAACGATATAAATTTCTGCTTCCAGACCATTCTTGAATAACATGAACATTGACAATCTTGTGTTTTCGCTTGGGTGGAAAACTGTGCTCTGCTAGGCAACAAATTTGCATTATCGCAAGGCTTTATATGCTTAGGTTGCATTCCCCTGCGCATATATTGATATATCTTGAACAAACGTGACTATGGGTGTCCTTGGGTATCTTCAAGACCATGGAGGGAAGTCATGGGCAGCCTTAAGCAAGTACGTCAAGTTAACGTCGTATTTGTATTCAGCGACGTGTTCGCCACCTTTTTTTCCGTTTTCGTGTTCCTTTTTTCGTTGTTCGTTTGGTTTTTTCGTTTCGTCTCCTTTTTTCGTTTCGATTCAAACCTGCCGAAATCTGATATCAAGCAATAGCCTGTGGTGAACCATCGTGTAACATTTAAAACCAGTACATGTCAAGGTCAAGCTTCTAGGTTAAAGGTTAGCTTGATTTATTAGATGGCGATATTGAAGCGATATCGATCGAACGTGAGGTTCGGTTGCTATCGCCTCAATTTCCATCAAATGGGAGTCATTCGACCAGGCTAGTTATGCGGTATCAGAAAGCTAAGCAATCTAATTATTTTTCAGGGGCAAAGTCCAAGACGATCATCCGGTTCGCTCAATTTTGTTTTCGTTTTCGCTCAAACCCATCCAAATCTGGTATCAAGCAATAACCAGTGGTGAGCACTCGAGTAACATTTAAAACCGGGACGTGTCAAGGTCAAAGGTTTGCTTGATTTTTTTTTGATGACCTTGCGTTTCATCGCTATGGCTTCAATTTGCAGAAAATGGGTGTCATTCGACGTCGTTTGTTATGCGGTATCAGAAAGTTGATAATTCGAAATCATCTCGACGAGTCAAAATTCAAGCTGATTTCTTCGGTCGCCTCACATTTGTTCTTTTCGTTTTCGCCCAAGCCTACCCAGATCTACCATCAAGCGATAGCCCATGGTGAACCCTCGAGTAACATTTTGAAACCGGGATATATCAAGGTCAAAGCTTAAGGTCAAAGGCTAGGTTTAATTATTCAAAGTCCTCGCGATTGGTCGCTAGGAGTTCAATTTGCACTAGGTGGGTGTGATTCGACGTGGCTTGTGCCGTGTTATAATGTGACCAAATCGAACTACTTTCAAAGGTGAAAGGTCAAACCGATTTCTTTGCTCGCCTCGCATTTTTTATTCGCCCTACCCTATCCATCCACATCTTCGCTCTAACCTAACCTAACCTAACCTATCCACATCTGGTATCAAGCCCAGTGGTGCACCTCGAGTAACATTTCAAGCCGGAACATGTCAATATCAGACCACAAGATCAAAGGTTAGCTTAAATTGCTCGAAGTACTCGCGCCTCGTCGCTATGTCGTCAATTTTCATCAAGTGGGAGCCATTCCACATGCCGTGACGTACTCTTTCAAACTGTTCAGAAATCACATTAACTTTCAAAGTCAATGGTCGAGCTCATTTCTTCGGTCACCCCGCGTTTCTTCGTTTTCTCCAAAAGCTACCCATGTTTGATATCAAGAGATAGCCCGTGAGCAACCCTCGAGCAACATTTCAACCCGGGACAGGTCAGGTCAAGCCCCAGGTCAACGTTAGTTTTAATTTTTCAAAGTCATGGCGTTTCGTCGCTTTGGCTACAATTTGCATTATGTGGGTGTCATTGGACGTGGCTTGCCGTACGGTATCAGAATGTTGAGATATCGAAATAATTTTAAAGGTGTCGAAGGTCCGCTGTGTGCACAATGGTTAAGTGTAATAGGAATAGAGGATCAAATCGGTTTTTGCTTGCAGCCGTTGTGATAGCAGGCGCTCATATCTGATATGACTAGGAGCTCCCCGGGGAAATACACTGCCACATTGCTGTTCTGGACATGTAAAATGTAGATTTTGTAATCTCCAAATTGTCCGATTTCCTCTTAGTGGTTCCACGGAAGTTGTCAAATTTGGAAGAGAAGCCACACGTGAATACGCACAATTTTATAACCAGCCGGAGTTCATAATCACGAGGGAGCAATGTTGTAATCAGGGTGGATCCAGGAATTGTCATGGGGGCACTTGTCTGGAGGGGCGCCATTTCTTTGGAGCGACGCCACTGCGAAAGCACATGGAATTTTGCAGCCAGAGGCGCTTGTGCTTTCGCACAAGCGCCTCTGGCTGCAAAATTCGAGGGGGCGGGATGCACACGGCCCTTCCCGAATGGGCGCCTTTCCTTCCAAGGGGGTGCCTTTTCTTTCATAGGGGTGTTTCTGGCTGAAAAATTCGAGCGGGTACATTGGAACCTTTTCAGAGGGGCGCCTTTTCCCGGCCTGAAGGGCGCCACCTTCCACGAGGGAGGCACATGCCCTCAGTGCCACACCCTTTATCCGCCCTGGTTGTTATTGCATGGAAATGTGTCCCCGCAAAACAGGAAAGCATGGGAAAGGTCATTTTATGTCCATATTTACTACAATGAAACCATCGTCCAATATTTTATGTTTTCCCTGCTACAAGAGGGCAACGTTTAGCATACTAACAGCATGGCTCTATGGTGATGTGAAATCGGGCCCAGCACATACGACATGAAGCTAGATGTTCATAGGCAGTGATACGGAGTGAAACTTGCTAATTTGGCGGAACTTTTTGTCCGCAAAATATTAACAATGGCAAATCTGAAAACCAGACAATGAAAAAGAGGGGGATGAATTCCAAGGAATTTATTTGGGGGGTGCTACCCCTCTATCCTGTCCAAGCTTACCGCGTCCCTGGTTTGTCCCCCCCCCCATCCCCATTTATAAACTGTGGCTACACCCATGAACACAGTCATTTCATTCGAGAGAAGAGTCATATCATTCTCTCCTCGAATATAATGTTTGTTTCAATGACCAGTGGCGTAGCCCAAAGGGGCCGAAGGGGGCAGCCCCCTGGAGAGTCGGAGGTGGTCCTCCAGGCCATGGGTGTAATATCTGGGTGGCCGTGGGACATGTCCACCCCCACCCCAAATTTCTGAATAGTGGCAATTTGTACCCCTCAATTTATTTCATGCCCCCCAGCCTCAGCTACTGAAATACCTAGCTGTGTATGATCGCCACAAAATTCTACTTGATCATTTATAAGGTGAAAATATATATGCAAGACAATCACCAAAAATTATAGCAGCGATCTAGCCGTTCAATGTGCTTCACGGGCTATTTGTCGTCACACAATTTTCGCTTTCGCTTGGTGGAGAATCGTGCTTTGCGAGGCAACAAACTTGCATTATCGCAAGGCTTTTTATGCGTCTTAGTTTGCCTTCCCCTGCGCATATATCGATATATGTTGAACAAGCGTGACTGGTGTCACTTGGTATCTTCAAAACCATGGAGGGGCGTCAGGGGCAACCTTAAGCACGTACGTCAAGTTAACGTCGTATTCGTATTCGTATTCAGCGACGAGGTAGCCAAAGACATATTTGTATTGGTATTGGCATTCAGCGACGGGCTTATGATAGTTCGAATCAATTACCACAAATGCTTCGGCATGTACGGAACATGCTGGAAGCAATTACATAGGTCGCAGATGACCACTTTAACTGTCAAGGTCCAACAGTGGCGCAACCAGGATTTCAGTTCGCGGGGGGCCAGGGTTGGAGAGCGGGCCCCCCGCAAGTGGGCCCCCTCATGTTTTTAAAAAGTCTGCGGAAAACATGCACTTACTTTTGAGCGGGCCCCTATGTTTGTAAAACTTCGCAGAAATAAAAGCACTTTTCCGGTTTTAGCGGTTCGAGGCGGGCCCCAGGTAAAAGCGGGCCCCTGGTTCTAAGCGGGCTATTGGTTCAATGCGGGCCCCTGGATCAAAGTGGGCCCGGTTCGAAGCGGGCCCCTGGTTCCAGAGAGCCCCTGGTTCAAGACAGGGCCCCAGGTTGAAGCGTGCCCCTGGTTCTAAGCGGGCTATTGGTTCAATGCGGGCCCCTGAATCAAAATGGGCCCTGGTTCGAGGCGGGCCCTGGTTAAAACGGGCCCCCAGATTTTCAGTTGGTTCAAAGGGCCCCTGATTCGAGCCACAGATCCGCTTCGCGGGCCCTAGCCAGGGCTCTGAGTAGGGTGGCCCACTCCGAGCCAGGGCCGCTTCGCGGGCCCCAAAAATTTCGGGGGGCCATGGCCCCTTGCCCCCCCTGGTTGCGCTACTGAGGTCCAACGCAAACCGGTTTCTTCGGTCGTCGCGCATTTTTTCCGCTTTCACCCAAACCTGCCCGAACCTGACAGCAAGCGGTGGCCTGTGGTGAACTCTCGTGTAACATTTCAAACCGGGACATGTCAAGGGTAAACTTCAAGGTCAAATGTTAGCTTGATTTATTAGATGGTGATATTGAAGTGATAGCGACCGAACGCGAGATTCGGTCACTATCGCTTCAATTTCCATGAAATGGGCGTCATTCGACATGGCTTGTTATGCGATATCCGAAGGTTGAGCAATCGAATTATTTTTAAGGCCAAAGGCCAATCTTCAGTTACCTCTCATTTTTCGTCTTCGCTCAACCCTACCCAAATCTGGTATCAAGCAATAGCCCGTGGTGAACACTCGAGTAGCATTTCAAGCTGGAGCATGTTTAGGTGAAAGGTTTGATTGAGTTCTTCGATGACCTCGCGTTTCGTCGCAATGGCCTCAATTTGCAGAAAATGGATGTCATCCGACGTCGCTTGTTGCGAGGTATCAGAAGGTTGATGATTCGAAATATTCTCGACGGTCAAAACTCAAACTAATTTCTTTGGTCGCCTCGCATTTTATTCGTTTTCACTCAAGCCTACCCAGATCTATTATTAGGCGATAAACCATGGTGAACCCTAGAGTAACGTATTGAAACCGGGATATGTCAAGGTCAAACCTCAAGATCAAGGCTAGTTTCAATTTTTCGAAGTTCTCGCGATTCGTCGCTACGGGTTCAATTTGCACCAAGTGGGTTTTATTCCTCGAGGCTTGTTGTGCCGTATTAAATAGTTTAAAATAATCGAACTAATTGCAAAAGGCAAAGGTCAAGCCGACTTCTTCGGACGTCTCGCGTCTTTTTCTTTGCCATAACCTACCAACATCTGGCATCAAGCAATATTCTGTGGTGAACATCAAGTAAATCTTAAACCGGGACATGTCCATGTCAAACCACAGATCAAAGGCTAGCTTAACTGTTTGAGGTCATCGAGCCTCGTCGCTATGGCTTCAATTTGTATAAAGTGGGTGGCATTCGACGTGCCGTAGGGTACTCTAGCAAACTGTTCAGAAGTCAAATTATTTTTATAGTCAAAGGTCGAACTAATTTCTTCGGTCGCCCCGCGTTTCTGTGTTTTTAACCCAAAGCTACTCATATTTGGCACCAAGAGATAGCCCGTGAGCAACCCTCGGGCGACATTTGAAACCGGGACATGTCAGGTGAAACATCAAGGTCAAAAGTTAGTTTGAATTTTTCGAAGTCCTACCATTTCATCGCTATGGCTTTAAGTTGCATTGTGCGGGTGTCATTGGACATGGCTTACCGTACGGTATCAGAAAGTTGACATATCGAAATAATTTCGAAGGTGTCGAAGGTACGGTGTATGTACAATAAGTGAGCGTAATAGGAATAAGAGGATCAAATCTCTTTTGATTTGCAGCAGTTGTGATAGCAGGTATTCATATCCTGCATGACTAGGAGCTCCCAAGAAATCCGTCATAATCTGCTGTTTGGCGCTCTCATTGCTGGTTTTTAATTTACACTGCCACATTGCTGTTCCGGATATAAAAACATAGAACCGTTTTTTTCAAGTTGTCCGCTTTCCTCTTAATCGTTCAACGGAATATGTCAAATTTGCAAGAGAAGCCACAAGTGAGTGCGCACGGTTTTATAACCAGCCGGAGTTAAAACGGCGAGAGCAATGTTACAATCAAGGGTGGATGCAGGCATTGTCATGGTGGCACTTGTCTGGGGGGCGCTATTTCTTTGGAGGGGCGCCACTGCTAAGGTACCTGGAGGGGCGCCTCTTGCTGAAAATTTCGAGGCGGGGCGCACTTAGGCCTTTCCGGAGGGACGCCTTTCCTTCCAAGTGGCGCCTTTTTCTCTCAGAGGGGCGCCTCTTGCTGAAAAAAATTCGAGGGGGTACACTCGAACCCTCCTGAGAGGGGTGCCTTTTCCCTGGCCGGAGGGACGCCACCTCCCATGTAGGGGCACATGCCCCCCAGTGCCACACCCTTCAACTGCCCCTGATTGTCATTGCATCGAAATGTGTCCGCGTAAGACAGGAAAGCATGGGAAAGGTTAGTGAAAGTCCATATTTACTACAACAAAGCTATCGTCCAATATTGTATGTTTTCCTGCTACGAGAAGGCAACGTTTAACCTAATTATAGCATCGCTCTGTGGTGATTGTGAAGTCGGGCCCAGCACGTACGACATAAAGCTTGGAGGCAAAGCTATGAGGTGTTCATAGGCAGTGATAAGGGTTGAAACTTACTAATTTTGGCGGAACTTTTTGTCCCCAAAATATCATTTTTAACAATGGTGAATCCGAAAACCAGACCTCGAAGATGAAGTGGTTGAAATCCGATAATTTTGGGGGAGGGCGGGGCTTATCTCTCTATCCTGCCCGAACTTACGGCGTCCCTGATTTGTCTCCACCTCCACCACCACATTTCAAAACCGTGGCTACACCCATGCTCCAGGCGACCGTCTTGAGGGCCCGCGAGGGTCCTGAAGGCGCCGTTGCAGGGAGCCCGCAAGGGCCCTTGCACAATGTCCTTGCGAGAGAAAAACGCAAGGGGCCGAAACCGCACAGGTGGCCCATTGCGTGATAGAGGAAGCCCAAACATTTGAAGGTGGGGATTCCGGCCGAACGGAGTGTCCTGAGCCGTGAAAGAGGGTCTCTGAGCTGACGGAGGGGCCCGTGTCGGACGTGCAGGGCCGCTTGATCGGCTTTGGCTCACGCTGATCGAGAGGGGGCTTAGAGCTGACAACGGACCTCAGGCCGATAAAGAGGTCTCCGAGCTAAAGAGACGATCCGGGCCGAAGCGGAGGGTCCCGGGCCTCTAAGCTCATGGAGGTGGCCCGGGCTGTGGCGTGGCAGTGGCGTTCCCAAAGGGTAAAGGGTACCCTCCCTGGCGAATCTGATGAGGCCCTCCAGGTGACAGAAATATAGGGACAGAAATATAACTAAGGAGAAATTAAAACGCATCCAACAGTTTGTGTATAAATGGCCCTTGAAGACATGAAGACGTCTACCCTGAGGGCTGGCAAGAGCCGTGAAGACAAGAGAGGACCCGCCCAAGATCTGGAATGTCCATGTCAGCTGGAAAGAAGAGCAGTCTCAGCCGGAATGGCTCCTAACAGCTGAAAAATAAGCAGGGCGTCTGAGGGCCAGATAGGGCTGGGATGCTCATGGGGTTCGAAAGGGCCCCTGGGGGATGGACAGGACCACTAAGACCTGAAGAGGACTACTGAGGGCCCATTTCCGAGCTGAAACTCCCTGAGATGAGAGCTGGATAGGACTATTAAAGACTGTGATGGGCTCCCTAAATGCAGGAGAGGGCTCTGATGGGTGAAGAGGATCTCTGCGAGTCAGAGAGGGGCTTGACTGGGATTCTCCTGAGGTTGAGAGCGGCCCGTAATGGATGAACAAGGTCCCCTTGGATGCATTTTCCACTCGGAGGGCAGCCCTTGGCCGAAAAAAAGTTGTTGAGATGGGGACGGGTGTACTCCAGTACGCCACTGCAAGGCGTCTTGGCTGAAAAAGCAAAAGTGG